>BQNB010056718.1:0-10460 GCA_026074375.1 Tanacetum coccineum
CTTCTCAATAGTTTTAAGTTCATGTCCTCTTGTGTAATAATTTCACCTTGAATCTCCAACTGAGTGATAAGATTTTGCAACCTATCAAAAGTTTGATCTATTGTCTCTGAATTTGATCCTGCAAAGTTCTCATATTGTTGCTTGAGTAGATTTTACTAAACTTTTTTATATTCCTTGTTTCCTCCATACCTCTTCTCAATGGCTTCCATGAGCAATTTTGCATCTTCATATGAATGGAACTTCAGTTGATCCTTATTTGGGAGTGCCATCAACAGAGTTCCTCTAGCTTTCATCACATTCCTCCTGTCTTGCTTGTCTTCTGTAGTTGTAGGTTCATATTCCTGCTTAGTTTCTCTAACAGTTCTCTTTAGCACTTTGTTACCATTTTTAATTACTTCCCAGAGGGAGTAAAGAGAAAGTATTGTTCTATCCTCATTAACCAGAGATCATAATCCCCTGGGTTGAGGATAGGGAGTTTTGCAGTCAGAGTTGTAGAATTAGTTCCTGCCTCCATCTTATCACTGAGAATTAGATCTTGTATGTGATGTTGGTTTCTTCTTATTCAAAGCGTCACAACAAGCTCTGATACCACTTGTTAAACCCAATGAATAGATCTTTAACTCCTTAGCTTGATGTAAGGTTTAGTATCCTTAGATAAATCCAAAGGTACTAACCAAAACAATAAGCTTTAATATATTAATATGAACACTCTTTGACAGTGTTAGGGTTTACAACCATGAAGCTATGACAATAACTCATTTTTGATACATGAATTCTATACCTAGGACCTCCTTTTATACACCAAGGATTTCTACAAGGCTTACAAAACTTTCCTAAGATATCATGATCTTTTCTAAAAGCAAACATAATCTCTTAAACAAATACATTATACATATCTTTTACAAAAATAACTCAATACTTATCTTCGTAAGTATTCTTGTTCTCCAAACAATCCTTATCTCTTTACTTGTCTTTATCCTTCTAACAATAGTAACTCTTCTAGCAGTTGTAATCCAGCATCATTAACTTTTGTACCAGCAGTACTAATAAACATAAGCAGTAGTAACATTAGTACTAGCAGTAGTAATATATACTAACAGTAGTAACTGTGTACTAGCAGTCTTAACTTTACTACTAGCAGCACTAACTACTTAGCATATATTTTAGTCTTCAACTCTGAGCAGTCTTAACTTCAACTAGCAGCAGTAACTTTATACTAACAGTATTAAATTATACTAACAGTAGTAACTAGCATTAGTAACTTTATACTACCAGTACTAACTACTTAGCATAATTTTCATTAGTATCACCAACAATACTAAGTTATGCTTGACATCACTAATATATACCTGAGCAATAGTAACTCTAGGAATCATTTTGAAGTCTTTAAGTCCCAACAAAATCATACCTAAGGACTGCTATTTTTAACTATGGAGTGTCCATGGTAGATCCCTTCGGTTCTGGTTGGATCATAGGACTAATACCTAACCTAACCACATTATGACTTCAGAATCATCGTGAACTTTCGATTCTGGTATAAGATCTAACCATAAAACCTTTATTGAAAATAATTCAAAGTGTTTGAAAAGCATTTGACGCTTCAAAAGTTTCATCATGAAAAGCTCCCTTACACACGTGCATTAATAATCGAAAGTGTTTTGCACATGTGGGTAAGAGTATTAAGCACTTTGAGTCTTCAGATCAATTATTATTTATTTAGATCACATTTTAATCACATTTCTTCCTTTATTTTAAATACTAATTCACTTAGTCTTTGAAATACCAAGTGATTAAACTTTGTCTTGAAAAATCAAAGGGATTGATGTATTGCAGCATGAATTATATGGAACTTGTTGTTTAGCTCCCCCTTAATTTCACACATATGACACCAATTGAGAGAATAAGATTATGACTTGATAAATTCCATGTGAAATTAAGTTTGAGCTACTTGTATATGTTTTAACAAAATGAGAGGGAGTGTTGAACACATAATTTTAAGAGATTTTGAAAAATCTTTTGATAGATTCTTGAAAAATTATGTTCAACGGTTTTGGAAATGAATGTTACTTGAGCTCTAAAGACTCCGAATGTCTTTGAATTGAAGTTTTATGTCAGCTCAAGTCTGAGAAGTTGTTATCTTCTCATTGTGAGGATAAATGTACATGATTGCGCACTTTATTTTATTTGAAGAACGAGTCCTAAGCTGATATTTACTTAGAAGTCATATGCCCCGAGCAAGATAATGCTCATGATAAAGAAGATTTCTCTTCTTGTGAAGATAAAGCCCCCTGAAGCGTACACTTTTCTTTTCTTGAGCAGAAGACTGTGAATGTCTTGTAAGAACTGCTCAAGACCGAGAAAATTAATTTTCTCGTTGATAGGATTAGTTATTTGTTAAGATAATCTTTCCTTTATTTAAGATCCGAGTTACAGTCTGAAGTAATTGTAAGTCATTAAGAAAATTAGAAATGACATGTTTTGAAACGTTTGAACTCTTGCTCAAACTTCATTTACACACCCGTGTAAATGTTAATCGACATTTCTAGGTACGTAAATGTTATCGATTCCAAGAGACATGTCGAGAAGATTCTTTTTGGAATTTTTGATTTTTTGATTTTGTATTTGCTTTTTGAAATTTTTATATTTTTGTATTTGGGTTTATAGATTTTATATTTTTATATACAAAAATTAAAATAAAATATAATAAAATAAAAATCAAGAAGTAAGTAAACTTCGAATCCCCTGGGACTTTTTTCTAGCAGATATCTCTTGTATCAAAGTTATCATATGTAACCTTGGTCTCCCAGATATCACATTTTCTTTTATACATGCCTTGATTCTTTCTTCTTTAGATTGAAAGGAGTACCTGCACTCAAATCAAGATTTTGTTCCTCCTAAAAAGTGATGGATGTACTTGCACTTGAATCAAGAGTTTGTATGCATTCATGAAGATTAGTGATATCTGTATTGGAACCATGTGGGGGTTCACTATCAACTATGGTTGTGTTAGAAGTGTCTTTCCTGTAGGAACCCACCTAAGACCAACAATTTTGAAAATTCAACCTGATGGTTTCCACCTAGGACAAGATCTAGGACTTGTTGTTTTCTCATGCAAAGTGGAAGTCTTTTTGATTGAAAGCCTATGGCCTGTAGGGATCTATCTTTCCGCTTTCTTTACAATACTTATTTGCTCTACGGGTTTGTTTTTTTTTTGTTTTCTTATTGGATGGAACCTTAGCACATGAGTTGACTTCGTTCAGGAATTTCATTACACAAGAATCATGATTTGCATTAAAGACACATTTCTGACATGTCGAGCAAACAAAATGTTTAGAGCCAGAAAAATTTCAAGAATTCCTAGAGTGTGCTGCTATGGGCACAGTCTTTGTCGTTACGTAACTAGTCTTAGATGCATGCTAATTCCTATACTTTTTATCATCGATCCTAGGTTTTGGTTTGCAATCATTAGTTGTTCTTTGTGATTTAGAAGGAGGAATCACACTAGGTCTTGAATTCCTACCTCTTTCTTGTGTCTTTTTCTTAGCTTCCTCTAGGTAGTGATTATGAACAATGTCATTTGAACTAAATCTTGGCAAGTTCTTTGAATTATTCCTAGATTTGGTAGATGCAATCATGTAATGAGGTTTTGCAAACACATATTCTCTTTCCCTAGGCAAATAATGTGTAGTAACTGGTTTTGGCAAATCTTTGTTCACATCAACTTAGGAGGCAAACCGTGGTTTTGAAGATTTAGGTTGTTCTGATTTAAACGCAATCGGTTATCTAACAATGGATTGGTTTCTGAGTGGATGTAAAATTGGTTTCCCTAAGATTGATGGTTTTGCAAACTTAGTATTCACACTATTTCCTGCTAATTTTCTTAACTCATTTTTAATGCTACAATTGCAAACCCCTTTTTCCTGAAGTTGAGCTTTGAACTCAGCATTTTGAGCAATCAAAGAAGTTGTCTTTTCTATAGTCTTAGCTCTCATTGTTTTGATAGAATCATACAGTTATTTGTAATGCTTTTTCAAAGTCTCATTTTCCTTAAGTAATTTAGCCACTATATGTTCCAATTCGATGTTTATTGTTTCAATTACATCTATGTCATTTTTAACTTTGGCTTCATTACTTTTCTCTTTCAAAAATTGACTCTATTGCCCTGATTTTAAAACATTGTTTTGCAATTAATGTTCAAGATTAATACAATGTGCTTTGAGTTTTGAAAAATCTTTTTGAAACTGGGCAATGGTCTTTTTGAGACAAATATTTTTAGACTCGAGAGATTGATTTGAGAGTTCAGTTATCTGGTTATTATTTAATTTAGCAGGAAAATGACGTTTGTCATGACATTGTTCAGCATTCTGGTCAACTTCTCCTTTATTATTGAATTTAGGTTGCTCAGTATGATGTTGTCCTGTATCAACTACATTTATTTTAGCAGTCGTTTATACCTCGGCCGTTGGCTCTTCATCATATAAGGGTCTGATATCTGCATCATCATCATGTGCAACATTCCCTGATCTGCTACTTGTATCCTGCTCTCCTGATTCTGTCCTACTGCTTTTTGTGTCAACCAAACTAGCATCCAATGCATTACTCGTATCAACCTTTCCCTCTGTTATCTGCATATGTCTTTCATTTACCCTGCTCTTATATTCTCTTTTATGCAATGCTCATTTATCAATTAACTTCTTAACAGATTCTATGTGTTGGATTACTGTATCACGAAATTGTTGAACCTCAAGTTCAGTGTATTCTAAAAAGTACTTGGGTGTCATTATACCATCTTCATCATCCAAAGAAATCCGTGACTTGATGAACTTTTGACACTGTGTCTCTAGTACTCTAAAAGAAGCCATGGATCCAATTTCTTGAAATTCATCTTTGTCAAGTTGCTTTTCTAGTTGATCCATGTTTAGGAACATTGTGCCCATGAAAATCTGAACATCTTGACTTAAGAGTTTTGCAAATGCCCGTTTGAATCCACACTCGATTCGAGTTCCTTATAAGTCGTTGTTTGAAAGAAGCTTGAGGTGTGAATGAAGTATTCGAAAAAGTACCATGCAACTCTTTTTTGCTTTGCCTTGCATTTGTTGCATTTGTTGTTATTTCGATTCTAAACACGAAGATAAAATATCTTTCGTTTCCATTGAATGTAAATTATGAAGTAAAAATGATTTAGAGGATCTTAAGTAGGTAAAGTGATTGTTGTTGTGATTTGAGTATGGAAATCTAGTTCACGGGATTTTACAAGTCTTGATTAAACCGAGAAAACACATGAGAATTTTACGGGATTTTACTAAATCAAGAAGAAACCATGAAAATAAAATTCTTGTTGGTGAAATTGTTGTTGGATTTGAAGTATTGGAACTCTTGTTAACGATTGTTTAGCTAAAAGGACTATCGGTGTTAAGCAATTTTAACTTTGAGGGTTAACAAACAAACAAAGGATGAGTTGTGAATCTGTCTTGTAGTCCAGGGCCCAATCTTGCAAATTTTAAATTTAGATTAATAAAAACAACTTACCACCATTTATTTTTCTTTGTCTTCTTCGTTTCAATTTGTTAAAAGTTTACAAATGGTTTTGTAATCTCGCAGAGTCGTGTGTTTATCATCGACCAAAACCAAACATACTACGATTATCGTTGAAGGACCACGATCCTTTTGATATTCGTTAGAAGACCCGCGAACAAACGAAACTCGAAACAAAAAAATCATAAAAACTCAAAATAAACCACGAACTTGTATAAACCGGTCGCCTTGTAACTTGCCTAAATCGGTTATCAGAAAACTTAGCTATTTTGGTTACTAGAAAGATGTCAATAATTTCGGTTACAAGAAAGAGGTCAATATCAGTTACAAAAAACTGTGTCAATATCGGTTAAGCAACTATGACAATATCGGTTACATACAACTGTGGCAATATCGGTTAATGTAACTGTGTCAATATCGGCTACATACAAACAAAAACGTATTATTTTCCATTGAATCTATTTTCTAGGATCTATGTCTTCCTTGTCCCTTGTTTCAAACCATAGACCACAAATAATCCAACCCATAAAAATCACTCCAAACAAGCTTGATTAAGTTGTGACAACAAGATATAAGATAAGAAATAGGTTGTAAAAGGGAGCTAGTAGAGGTTTTTGAAGAAAAAAATTAGAAGCTTATTTTGTCAAAGTGAGCTATTTCGTAAAAGCTAGAAAGAAGAAGAAACAAAGAACTATAAGACCACGTTTGTTTTGTCAAATAAGAAAAAGGATGGAAACTATTTTAAGCCACGTGAAGATATAGCAGAAGCAGCCCAATATCCAAAATTATTTTAAGCCACGTGAAGATTGATAAAGAAATGAGCTAAAAAGGAAAGACAAAACAACAAGAAAAAAAAGAGTCGAGACTTAATAAGCATACAATAAGCCACCAAATAAGCTCAAACAATCTACCATAACGAGACCACTAAACCCACCTGAGGCTTGTGATACCACTTGTTGGAATCAATAATCATTTCACTTCCATAATCAAACCAAGAAAATAAGATAAAAGGATGATAAGAAAGTAGGAAGAAGAAAGAGAGAGAAAGAAAAGAAGATTGGATTATCACAAAGTATGTGTGTTACAAATGAGACAACCAACCCTTCTCCTTACGTGGAGAAGGGTATTTATAGGTCTAGGTCCTTTGTTGGACGCCTAGCCTTTCCTACACGGGCCGGGATTGGGATTTTATTGGGCTTAAGCCCGCAACACGTACAATATTAGATTACATATCGAGCCTGGTTTCCTTTCTATCCTATTACAATGTATATTTAAATAAATACTGAATCTTCCTTTATGAGTGACTGAGCTTCCTTGTTTGACTCAATATTTTGAGGCTAACAAATACTCATTTAACTCCAAAGCATTTAGGGTCTTTAACAAACGAAGACAACAAATTGAGGAGACCTATCATGTAACCTTTGATGAGAGTATAGAAGCCATCAGGTTCACAAATTCCTCTTTAACACCCCCAAATTTCACGCAGCGGAAGATACAACATTGGGTGTTAAATCATAGCACAATTACACAAAGATATAGAAAACGACTCGAAAAGAGGCGTTTAAAAACATTGTTCCATTCAAAGAAGTTTCAGAGTAAACAACATACGTCCCACAGGATCGTTACCAAATTCATAACATAGGTTTTCCAAAACATGGATAATTGGTTTTATAAAATGGAACAAAATACGAGTTCAAAAACAAGTTTTAGCGCAGACTCCTCGTGCATAGCATCCTTCACCCTTGGTTACCTGAGATAAAACATGCTTAAAAAGTCAACAAAAATGTTGAGTGAATCCATAGAGTTTGTAAGAGTTAAAAGAGAACACAAGTTTTTGTTCATCGTGTGACTTGTTGTACGGACAAGCCATTATTCAAGTTTCTATTGCAATAAGCTCATGACACCGAAGCCTTGACGTTAACACATATCTTGTATGTAAATCACGTTGCCTCATAACTAGGTATTATTGCCTTATACCTAAATTCTAAATACAAATTGTCCGTTGACTGGGTGCTCGAAAGGATTCGATTCATACCCCCGGACAGGGCTGTCAAACCCAATAGATCTATTTACTTGTACTAGCGCTTACCCATTATAGGCAATTAACAGTTCATGATGTGAGGTCTTTTGGCAATAGCTACTCATGCAATTTATATCATATTCGGGTCCAGCATACCATAAAGTTCTTGTGCTCAGTTTATAAAACAAGCATGTATCTCCCTCGCGGGGTTTTATAAATACAGTTAAAAGTTGAAAGGCGAGGCTATGAACTCACCTTGAGCGAACGGTAATATCAAGTAATATAAGAGCTGAAGTAAGACAAATACTCCTAAGAGCGACCTAAAATAAAAGGCGCGACTTAGAAAAACAATCTAATACTTACGCGAAAGAAGATGAAATCAAATGATGACTTTATAAAAGTTTTACTTATGTCCGATCTAGCATGGCATTGCATTCAAGTTTTTATTGACCAATTTTACCTAAATTCAAGTGTCCCAATCTGTATGAATATGTCATTCATACCATGTTTTTACTTTACTCTTTACCCGTCAACTCACACAAAATTACCCGCTTTGGTTTTACGTCTAGTGACTTTTATTTACACATTTCTGAAATCTTCCAACTTTGTCGGATCATAAATCAAAATCCGTAATTCATATGAGCATGAGGTTTTCACCTCCAGAAAGAATTTTGAGTCTACTTTTCAAAAATACAGGCCTCACTGTCCAGGGGGTCAATGATCCTGTGTGAAATTACCATTTTACCCTTCTATGTCAAAACAGTTTATTTTCTGAATATTTCCACTCCACGAAAATGACCATAAATCAAAATCTATACATGCTATAAACGTGAGTTGAGACACTTGGAGATGGTAGCTATAAGTGTCCTCTACAGGAACAACTTTTTATTTCAGAAAGTTAGTGCAAAAATATGGGGTTATACCCCGTTTCCCAATTGAGTGCAAAAATTGACTAGTTTTAGTAAATTGGCCGTATCTAGCTCATCCGGAGGAGATACGGCTCTATCCAATTAACCACAAATACCTTAGACACATACCTACATCATTATCAAATTTCCCAGGTACCCTATTACCAAAAATATTTCGTAATCCATCTGTTTTGCTACTGTATGTAAAACAGTTCATAAACCAAATTAATAACCCAATCCCAAACAATCATGCTTTATTTTTCTTTTAAAATTTTAACACAATGCCATAACGTAATATTAAGACACCTTAGTAAATATAAAAACTTATATTTCCAGAACCAAACTTCCATTTTCATGAATTTAAATTAAAAGAAAACAAGAGATAAAAAGGTAGAACAATTAAAAAGGAGACTAGGGCTTACAAAAATGAAGATTTAGACTAGAAATCAAACAAGAATACCCTTCCTTGTGTTGGCTGAAATCGAACCAAGGTAACCCAATATTAACAACCTTATAACCTTCCTCTAACAATGGTAACACTCTTCTAATCAAGTCCCAATCAAAACCCTCAAGAAACTCCAAGAAAATTAGTCCTAAACACCTTTAAATCTTCAAGAAACCTCACCAAACTTTGCAAGATGCAAGAGGATGGTGTTATAAAGCCTAAAATGAGTTGATTGAATTTGTGAGATGGTGATGGTGTGGTGTTTGAATTTCGGCAGCAATTAGAGACCAAGAAGAAGAGAGAATTTTTTTTTTTTTTGAAATGGTGAAGTGGAATGGTTTTGCATGTATAGAGAATGGAGATGGAATTATGAGGTTTATGGAAAAGAGAAATATGTTGAGTGTGGGATAGAGCAAAACCGGCCATAGGCCTAGGGATGGGAAAAATGAATTTTTTTTTATTTTAGTTTATAAGAGTTTAATTTAAGGTATAAAGTAAGGTTAAATAAGAAAAGGTAAGGTTTAAGTGGTAAAAACGCGAGTTTTAGCAAGAATTTTTATAAACGCGAATCACAACGGAAAATGAAAATGGGGAAAATTATATTCATTGGGGAATAATATGAGATTAATAAATCACTTACGATGCGAAGACGGAATAGATTTCTAATTACGGCTCACGCAAAGCTAAAAACGGAAAATTCTTACTAAATCGGGTAAACGTAAAATTAATAACTTTACTTAAAAATGAAAATAGAAATAAAGCTCGGAGTAAATAATGACCTTGAATACGGAATGTTACATCCTCCCCTCCTTAAGGGAGCGCCGTCCCGGTGCTCGATTTCTCAATCTTGTCTTCTTATCACTCGAGAAAAGATGCGGGTAATTTCTTTTGAAGAAATCTTCTCTTTCCCAAGTATATTCTGGACCTCGTCTAGAATTCCATCGTACCTTGACAATAGGAATTCGACTCTGCTTGAGCTGCTTCACTTCGCGGTCCATGATTTCTACTGGTTCCTCAATAAAGTGCAATTTGTCGTCAAGCTGGATCTCTTCAAGAGGGATAACCAAGTTTTCATCCGCTAGACATTTCTTGAGATTTGAAACATGGAAGGTGTTATGAATTCCACGGAGTTTATCAGGAAGCTCCAGCTTGTATGCCACGGGACCAATTCTTTCTATGATTTTGAATGGCCCAATGTACCGTGGACTCAGCTTACCACGTTTCCCAAAACGAATTACGCCCTTCCAAGGCGATACCTTTAACATAACCATATCACCCACTTGAAATTCCATCGGTTTGCGTCTGACATCCGCATAACTCTTCTGACGGCTTCTGGCAGTTATCAACCGATTCTTGATTTGAACAATCATTTCTGTTGTCTCTCGGACCAATTCTGGGCCAGTGAGTTGGCTATCTCCAACCTCACTCCAGCAAACCGGCGATCTACACTTTCGCCCATATAAAGCTTCAAACGGCACAGCCTTAATGCTCACATGATAACTGTTATTGTAAGAGAATCCCAACTACTACCAAAATCAATTATGCATGCTCG
>BQNB010056718.1:11733-32339 GCA_026074375.1 Tanacetum coccineum
TGTTAGAATTAGGATTAGAACTAATATATGATTAGAATAGGTTTGACTTAAATTAGAATTAACTTAGATTAGTAAACCAAAGTATTAATAAATTGAAAGATTTAACTTTGCTTCAAGTGTTCGACACCCTACTTACCACGAATCTACCACCGACCGGGTACGCTGCCCGTTAAAGTGTTGTTTTTGGTTAAGTCGGTAAAATATAAATTTAAAACTTGAATCGTAAAAACATACACTACACAACGACACATCAATCGTTTTGCATCTCATGTACTTCATGATACTCACCAACACTAACAAGATAGTTATCATGATCTTGTACCGCATATAGAATGTCCAAATCATATGATGGACCAGCTTCATCATAGATTAGATCGGCTGATGACAGATTTGCCATGAACATTGTCTATGCAGTAGGAGCAGCATCAACATCAGAATCAAGAGCATCACATAGATCAGCTTGAAAGACGTTGTCCTCGTTGAGTGCTAAATCTTGTACTGGTGCCTCATCCACATCATCATCAAACATGTTAGTCTGTCCACCTGCAATAAACAACAACTGCTCTTCATCCAAAACCACTCTATTCTCCTGAGCTTGCATCAACATCTTGTCTTTAAAGTATTTTGAATTCTGCGATCGCTTTGGGTGAGTGCATTGTCTTGTTATGTGCCCTATTCCATTGCAGTTATAACACTTAATAGGCTTTGCTTGACCAACTTGACCATGATTTGCATTGCCAACTCTGTTCTGAACTCCCCCATTTCTAGCTGCAACTGCACCCCTAGCATAGTTCCCCCGACCTCTGTTTTGTCTACCCTGGACATTCTAAACAACAACCCTGCCGTTTTGAACTGTAACTTGGTTTCTTGTGTTAGATGAAGTTCTGAGTTGATTGTTCATTTGAGGAAGGTGTGTTTTGTAGGATTAGGCGAGTAAGGCAACTGTTTTGGTTAAGTTTTCAATCAAATCATCAGTTGGGGTAAGACCTGAATCAGGTTGTGTGTTATCAGCAAATTGTGGTTGATAGTTAACTGGAGGGACATATGCAGATTGTGGATTAGCGGATGATTGTGAAGGGTACTGATGAGGTGAAACATTGGACACTAAGGCAAGAGGATCAATAGCATGTTGAGTGTATCTTTCCAACATCATCTTGTTCTCATTAGCATGTGCCTCGTGTTGCTTCAAGTAAGCATACAGCTGATCATAGTTAGATGTCTTCAATCCTCTGTTCAGTTTGACTGCAGTCATGAATCTACCCCATTCAGGCAACATGTTGTTCGCAAACTTTGAGTTAAGCTGCATTTTGGGCAGTCAGTGTAATGGTTGATGAGTGTGTAGATGTCTTTTGTTAAACCTTGAAGTAGAATATTCGTTGCACGAATGTCAGCTTTAAACCTCTCCTTTTCTTCTGGTGTAAGGTCTGCAAAGACTCTATCCCGTTCTGGTCCTAGATGAAGTGCACCTTCAGCACCTTCAGCAAGTGTTTCTCTGAACTTTCCCATCTTAAATGGACCTTCATCAATCAACTTAATTATGTTCTCCCCATTATCTTTTCCCAGATAGTACAAATGAATACGATGTTGCCAAGACTCAAAATCAAACCTATCGAGCATTGGTGGGCGGGTATCGGAATCGGCACACTGGATATCTTCAGAAAGATTAGCCATCATAAGTGATTATGAAATGATATGAGTTGATCGTTCAATGATTAGTGAGTGTATGTTAAAAGTGGTGAAGTTAAGTTAAGTGTTTTGTTGTTTTAGTTTGTTAAGTCCAAAGGTTAAAAGTTTGAAAATTGTCCAAGTGTCTCAAACCGCTGCCTAGGAGGTCAAACCGCTGCCTAGTCAAACCGCTTTCAAGAGGAAACTTAAACCAAACCGCTACTATCAAACCGCTACAAAGAAATAATAGTCAAACCGCTGCCTAAATTTCAAACCGCCAGAGGTTTGTTTAGTAAACCGCTATAAGGTAAAAATATTCAAAACCTGTAAGCAAACCGCTAAGGACAAACCACTGGATTGGCAACCCGCTACTAAAAAATTCTGGTAAACCTCTACGAAGAAAATACTGCCAAACCGCTACCTAAAAAAACAAACCACCAGAGGTTTGTTTCCTAAATTGCCAAGAAAAATATAAATCTTCGAAACCTATAAACCGATATCTAGTAAACCGCTATGATAATAATTCGAGTAAACCACTACTATAAAACCATTGTCACTAGATGACAAACCACTACAGAATACGATAAACTGCTGTCACTGACTTCCTGACAAACTGTTGCCTAATAGGACAAACCGCTGTCAGTGTACAAACTGACAAACCGCTAGACGCCAGTACAGTGTACGAGTATGTCAAACCGCTGCGATGAAATGAGAACAGAATGTCAAACCGCCGGCTAGAAAAATGAACTTTTACACCTAAAATCACCCTTTTGAACGTTTTTGCTTGATTTCTTTTGCACAACAAGGTACCACAAGGCTATAACTAATACAAAAACCTAAACTTTAACATTACAAACATCAAAATCTATGAAAAATAGAAAACAAGCCAAGAACCTCAAAAAGTACAAATTTTGATCTAAACCGAAAAACAAAACACGCACACACACACACACACGATCTAATCATCTTATGAGCTCTGATACCAATTGTAAGAACTTGGATATCATAACACAACAGTAGACTAGTGGATTGGCCGAATCTTAGAGAGAAAAGCTTCTAGTGAGAGAAAGTAAAACTTGTATTATAAAATGACCAACCACCTCTTCTATGGGATGGAAGAGGTATTTATAGTTCTTACTAACCGGCCCATAGGCCATGGTATGGGCTTACACGTGTGGGTTTATTACCCGGCCCAATACCGTATGTCATACGATTAATATTAAACTACGAGCTATGATAAACTATAAAATACATAGGGTGACCGAGTCTTTTTCTTATATCTAACATCATGTATCATGTATTTAACTACAAAAGGATACACTAGTGTTTTTATTTGAAAAGAACATGCAGATTTTTAGTCTAGTTGTATTTTGAATACGCGTGACAAAAAATTGTAACTACTTGGTTCCAGGGAAAGTTTATAAACAAGTTTATAAACTTTCAGTGACAAAGAGAGTTCATGTGTATAAACTTTTTATTGCATGCCAAAGTTTATAAAGAAATCAAGTTTGTGTGTATGAAATTCTTAAAAACCAATGCAACAGGTAAATAGCATAACCAATAGCCTTTTGTAGAATTAGGGTGTGTTTTTTGAAACTAGCAGTAGTTAACAGTAACAGTAAGCAGTTAATAATAGTAGTTTAATTTATAAAAGTGTTTGATAGATTAGATGTAGCTATAATCTTAATGTGTAAAATAATGTTATGCTAAGTACTAAATGCTTATTCAAAGAGCATTGAAAAACTAACGTTTTTATAATTTTGTAAATGCTAATGTTGGTTGTGTAATTCCTAGAACATGGTGAAAATAATCAATGGTAACCGGATATTAGATAGAAACGTGTAATTACTTTCCAAAAGAAACTATTTGACCCTAATACCTGGGTATCACGAATATCTCTTTAGGATAAGATCAAATATTATGTTCTTGAATTAGGCACAATTCTAAAACCCTTTTGCCTTTAAGTGTTTATGTTTATGTGTGTTTTCAATGCAAGTATCCATCTCAATTTATAGGGATGAAAACTCTTAATTAAAATAGTTTGTAACTCCCGGTCAAAAAGAGTTATGAGCATTAATTGGCCAATCAATCTTATAACCTCCTCTATGAATTCCATGAATGCATAGTGGTTACATGACCATAATCATGGTCATTAAGTTAATGTTAAAACCGCCCATTTAATAGGTCAATGTGGTTACAAACATTTACAAGGGAGTTAATAATTCATCAGCACAAAGTTCATCAGCACGCTCACTGAAAAGCATACCCGCTGATGAGATCATTGCTGATGAGTATCACTCGCTGATGAGATAACTCACTGAAAGATTCACCTTTCTGATGAGTTACTCCCTGATGGACATGAGCATCAACTAACCACTAAAAGAGTCAGAGAGAATCAGTGACTTGATGGGTGTACACTCTGTACCTCCAAACCCATTTCCAAGTATGGCCCGATTCTCACAATTGCACTTACTTTTCAACAATCCTCCCCAATTTAGTACAATTCTTTTGCATGAAAATTATACATAAAACAAAACATGTGCATAAACGAAAATATCCTGAGGGTTGAATTTTCATCTTAGTACATTACACGTTCACATATTCGAGAATCGAGGTGTTCTAAAAATTAAACCCTTCAACCCATTTGAATACCTGAAGATAAAATACACATAAGTTTTCAAACACTTAAAAGCTCCTTACACTATACAAGTCATGTGTCCATATCCAATTCATAAATATTGTAAGAGCCAAAAGTCTAAAGCTCCCTGAAGCAGCAAAACCTCAACATTCATATAGGTGGTTCCTCTTTATTCATGATCATGCCAAGCACTTTTTCAAAGAAATTAACCATTGAGAAGTAGAGACTTCATCCTCCTTTTTAGAAGGTTCCAAACACATCCTTGGGATGATATGTAAGTACATGTGCTTTAGTCTACTGAACGTTCAGCTTTCTACATTGAATTAAGCTCCCAAGTTTCCTCATGAGGCAGTTGGGTGTCTTAGCATTCAGTGACTAAGTTGGACTTTAAACCCATCCCTTCAGCAGACTTTAAAACCAAGTCTCTAGCCAATCCTTTCGTCAAGTGACCAGCTAAGTTTTGTTGAGACCTCACAAACTCTATAGATACCACCCCATTCATGATAAGCTCACGAATCATGTTATGCCTGACACCTAAGTGTCTAGACTTCCCATTGTACATTTGGCTATAAGCCTTTGCCAATATAGCGAGACTATCACAACGGGTAGAAATAGGTGTTATAGGTTTAGACCACAATGGAATCTCATGGATCAGGTTTCTCAACTACTCAGCTTCCTTACCAGCAACTGCTAAAGCCACAAATTCAGATTCCATTGTTGAGCTGGAGATGCAAGTTTGCTTCTTGGACGCCCAAGAAATTGCACCTCCGTCAAGCAGGAATACCCAACCACTGGTAGACGAATTGTCTTCAGTATTGCTGATCCAGCTTGCATCAGTGTATCCTTATAAGACTGAAGGATAGCCAGTATATGTCAAACTATAATTTATAGTTTTCTTCAAATACTTTAGTACTATCTGAATTGCTTTCCAGTGATGAATACTAGGATTACTAGTGTACCTACTCAGTTTACCCACTGCAAAAGCAATATCATGCCTAGTACAAGTCATGACATACATCAGGCAGTCAATCACCTTAGAATACTCAAGTTGAGATACAGCCTGACCATTATTCAGTATCAGCTTCTTACTTGTATCCATGAGAGTACTCACTAGAGTACAATAAAAGTAATTAAATTTTTTCAGTACTTTCTTAATAGAGTAAGACTGAGAAATTGCTAATCAGCATCCCCTTTGTCCTTTATGGAGAACCTTGATGACAAAAATTCCTATGTTAGGTCAACCTGAACTTGGTCAGTGCCAAAGATCAACATATCATCAACATATAGACAAAAGATGACTCCTTTACCAGATTTATCAAATTTACTATATACACATTTATCAGCTTGGTTAAGTAAATAACCATTAGACAAAAACACTTCATCAAACTTTTGATGCCATTGCTTAGGTTCCTGCTTCAGTTCATGTAAAGATTTTTGCCAGGCATGATGAAGCCCTAAGGTTGGTTCATATAAACCTTCTCATCTAATTCACCATTTAAGAATGCGGTCTTCACATCCATCTGACGAATAATCAGATTGTGACTTGATGCTAAAGCAATCAGAAGTCTTATGGTACTGATACGTGTCACTGGATCATAAGTATCAAAGTAGTCTATCCCTGACTTTTGTCTAAAGCTCTGAATGACTAGTCTAGCCTTGAACTTTTCAATAGTTCCATCTACTTTTAGTTTTCTTTAGAAAATCTATTTGAAACTAAGAGGTGTACAACCTAAAGGTAGATTAGTCAACACCCAAGTGTTGTGCCCATGATGGAATACATCTCATCATTAATTGCTTCTTTCTAGAAAGTAACATCCTAGGACTTTATTGCTTCATCAAATATCTTGGGGTCATCCTCGACATTAAAGCAATAAGAGTGTTGGTCAGAGACCTCATCCCTTGCTCCTTTAATTAAGTATAATTGAAATTCAGGTCCAAAGTTCTTAGGAGTCCTATTCCTTTTGCTTTTTCTAAGATCAGGTTCAGGTTGTTGATCCACAACCTCTTTAGTGATCTCTTCAGGGACCACTAAACCACCAATGTATTCAGTTCTATTTATTAGGGACCTCTGACTTAGGCTAGGGATTAATGAGAATCTATTCTCATCAAAGATAGCATCTCTTGATTTAATTATTGAGTTAACTAAAACTGATTCATTAGGTTTAATGACATAGAACCTAAAAGCCTTGGAATGCTCAGCATATCCAACAAAGATGCATTCAATATCTTTTTCACCCAAAGTTTTTAGCTTTGGATCAGGAGTCTGACAACTGCCCTACACCCCCAATCCTTGAGGTAGTTCAGGTTGGGTTTCTTTTTAGTCCAAAGTTCATAAGGGGTTATCCTGTTCCTTTTATTAGGAACCCTATTTAATAAATAGCAAGCTGTTAACATAGCTTCACCCTAGAACCCTTGACTCGGTCCTGAGTAGAACAACATGGAATTAACCATTTCTTTCAGTATTTTTATGTTTCTATCTCAATATACCATTTTTGTTGTAGATTATAGGATCAGTCCGTTCATGATGCTACCTACAAACCTGAAAATACATAGTATCCATGTACTCACCTCCTTTATCAGTCCTAAATCTTTTGATCAAGGACCCTTGTTGCAATTCAACTTTAGTTTTGAATACTTTAAATTTATCTAACGCCTCATCCTTATTAGGGAGTAGCATGCCAATCACATAGGTCACCATAAATCAACTCCAAAACTTCAGTTTTACGTTTTATATTTTGAAATGTTTTCTTAGTTATTTTGGTCAGCATGTAAGTCTTACACTTTTTAGTGTCCATGTCAAAAGCTGGGATTAACCCATCCTTAGACATATCTTGCATCCTCTTAGAGTGGACATATGCCTAGTTTCTAGCATGCCATAAGATTTAATCATTCAGTTTAGAGGCAGACATAAAGGCTGAATTACCAATATCATTAACAATATTAAGCCTGAACATTTGATTGCGCATTAATTACCAAAACTAATAAACACATCAAGTTTTAACATAAACAAATTTAATCAAGATGCAAGCACCTTTTTATAAACCACATTATTCAAAAAAACTACTTTTGAAACCAAAATCTTCCTTATATTAAAACATGCAAAACATTAAATCAAGGAAATAATCTTTCTAGAACTAAATCCTAAGATCTACACTACCACATCCAACACCAAGGCGTGACTCCTGTTTCTCTTAAAGAATAGATCCATCATTCATGACTTATAGGTCTTGAACCAGTATCTACTTTACACACATGACGTTTCTCCAAGTGTACCCCACCATGCAACAGCACATCCTTTTATGAGTCGAAAACCGCATTCACTGCAACCATTGTGCCTAACATGGCTTTATTACAAACTTTTCTACCTTTACAGTCCTTTTCCCAGTGTCTAGGTTTCTCACACTTTCAACAACTCACTTTAGACTTCTTGTTAGATGATTTTGGGGTCCGATCTTACGATTTATCCCTTGTTGTCTCGTACCTGGTGGAGATTGTTAAGCCCACCATATTACAACTAAGGACCACAACAATTGTTTTTCTTTGCCTTGTCCTATCCGCACCCCTGAGGGACTTCTCAATGCGCAAATGACTGCCCAACTCAACAAGAGTTAACTCATCCTTATTATGTTTCAAGGCATGCTTGAAATCTTTCCAAGAAGGAGAGAGTTTATTAATGATACAAGAGACCTGAATAACATCATCCATATTTATTTTGTGTTGTGTAAATCTACCAAGTATACCAAGAAGTTTATTTTATTGTTCCATAATTGGTTTTAAATCAGTCATTTTGTAATTTGTGAAATTACTTACAAGGAACTTCTTACTTGATGCATCCTCAGCCATATATTTCAAGGAATCCTATAGATCTTTTCCAGATTTAACATTTTGGTAAATATCAAACAAGGAATCAGACATACCATTAAGAATGATATCACGACACACATAGTCATCATTCTCCCATTTATTCCTCCTCCTGATTTGCTCTACTATTGCATCATCCCCATCATCACGTATTGGTGTGTTCAGGATATACACCACACTCATGGTAGAAAGAAGAAAGTGCATCTTCTTTTGTCATCTTCTGAAATCAACCCCTTCAAACTTGTCTAGGTTGGAGAAATTAGCCACCATGTGTTTCATAGAAGCCGTCATTGATTATCACAAAATAGTTTCTTTTGATTGTAGGTTGTGTAATTCCCAGAACAGGGTGAAGATATCAATGATAACCGGATATCAAATGGAATCGTGTAATTACTTTCCAAAAGAAACTATTCGACCCTAATGCCTGGGTATCACGAATATCTCTTTGGGATAAGACCAAATGTTATGTTCTTGAATTAGGCATAATTCTAGAACCCTTTCGCCTTTAAGTGTTTATGTTTATGTGTGTTTTCAATGCAAGTGTTTATCTCAATTTATAGGGATGAAAACTCTTAATCAAAAGAGTTTGTAACTCCTGGTCAAAAGGAGTTATGAGCATTAATTGGCCAATTAATCTCATAACCTCCTCCATGAATGCATAATGGTTACATGACCATAATCATGGTCATTAAGTTAAGACTGAATGTAGTGGTGACCGCAGAGGACACCGTCACGTTAGCGCCAACTTAGCTTTCTCCCTCTTAGACCACACAGTGACCAAACACATGTAGTGGTGACCGCAGAGGACACCGAAATTTTTTTTTAAAAAACATTACATTAATAATTAAACATTTTACAAATTAAAATACGGAAATAAAAATACACGGAAGAAAAGACGGAAAAAAATTACGGAAATAAAAAACATGAACTTGACGGAATTTAAAAATACAACACAGATACGTTTTAAAACATATAGTTCGAATAGTATCCGTTGGAATAGTAGTTGTTTGATTTCAAATTTGAAAATTACATTACGGAATTGAAAATTACATTATGGAATTGAAAATTACATTACGAAATTGAAAATTACATTACGGAATTGAATAACAATAATGTTAAGCTAATGAAACCGTATCCTTACGGAAAACCTCAACCACATTTCTTTTTGTAATGTTAAGGTAATGCTTTGATGGTTTAGGAGTAAAAACTGAGACATTGGCAAGTATCATAGCAGCTCCTACTGTAATATCCTTTTCATAACTACCCACATCAAGGACTTTGTAGTGTATTGTTCCAGGTACTGTACCCGATAGATCTTTCAGAGTCACATTTAAATCTCCAAGAGCATTCGGAGAACAAGACTTCACTATTGCAACAACTTGTTCAAGTTTTCCCTTTTTAAGAAAGTTGTCGATGTCTCCCAAACATCCAGTTACAGTGCCACCAAAAGCATTCACATAGTTAGTGGCGCTAACCCACGCCCCACTGTTAAAATCAGCATCCTCACCCACATCCTCAACAACTTTCTGCATATATTCTTGTGTCGACATTAAAGCCCCATCCGGATCAAGAATAAATACATTTTCTTTAAGCAGCTTGGCTCGCTGAACAAGACCCGCAGGACCGGGTATTATCCTAACTGGGTTTGGGGTTGAGGAAGATGGTTCAACACATATGCTATTAGAGAGCTGAACAACACCCGCAGGACCGGGTATTATGGTAACTGGATTTGGGGTGTATGGAGATGGTTCAACATGTGCGCTACTAGACGAACGCAGAACAGGTGTTAAATGGAGATCAGAATCGTCTATATCAAGACTGTATTCCCATGGATCATTTTCGTTAGTGAAATTGGAATCCATCTGGATAGTTGGATAAGAAGTTGTGTGATATAATGAGGAGATGGTGGGGGTATTTATAACGAAAAACTAGCCGTTGGAATTCAAAATTTGAAAATATAATAACGGAATTTAAAATACAATACTTTATTTAAAACATTAAATTAAAACAACATTACACTAAAATAGTTTCTAGTTTATTAATCTGATGACTCGTAATCTGAATCAATTCTCATCACCCCAAATTCCATAAAGTATTCATCATCATCAGCTTGTTTTTGCCTAATCTTCTCCTCCCGTGCCTTTTCATCCATTGTTTGTTCTTCTAGTGTTTCTCTTAAGGCTTCTTCATCTAGATGTAGTTGATGTAACTCTTCCGCAGTAAGGTATACATCACCAATCTCATGTGTCTGTGATGACGAACCACCTATATGGGTTTCTGAGCGGTGGTTGTATTTTTCATGTATCCAAGCTAACTTAGCATTCATTTGTTTTTCTAGTTTTGCCGCCTTTCTGTACATAGAAAGATTTAGCTCGTAATCTTTATCAGAACCTTCTTTTAAGAAAGTGTCGATCAAAGCACGGCTCTCTTGTGGAATGTGATTACATTTCTCGTATGCTTTTCTAAGATCTTCTTTAGTTGTGCATGCATTATCAAATTGCAAGGCTAAATCCAGAATCGCTTTCTGATGAACCATATCTTCGTCAATTTGTTTTTAAAGCAAAGCTTGGATTTCATCGTTGCTATGTGGTATCGAACAAGCCATTTAAAAAAGATAATGAAAGTGTATAAAATGTATGTGTTTTGTGATTAAAAATGGTATAAAAAGTGAGATTTTATAGTGAATGGGGGATTGTTTATTTTTTTTTAAATAAAAATATAAAAGAAAGAGTTAATTTTTTTTAATACGAAATCTTCTTCCAATTATAAGGTCGTGCAGAAGACCCTAACTTTGCAAAGGTTGAGGGTGACCAGATCTTGCTTTGGTCGGTGTAGTGGGGTGACCAGGTCCCTTTTATTGCCACATGGGACGACCGACCGCAAAAGGTCATCCCATTATGTTTAGCCTGTTGAAATTGCTCATTTAATAGGTCAAGGTGGTTACAAACATTTCCAGCGAAGTTAATAATTCATCAGCACAAAGTTCATCAGCACGCTCACTAAAGAGCACACCCGCTGATGAGATCATTGCTGATGAGTATCACTCGCTGATGAGATAACTCACTAAAAGATTCACCATTCTGATGAGTTGCTCCCTGATGAACATGAGCATCAGCTAACCACTAAAAGAGTCAGAGAGAATCGGTGACTTGATGGGTGTATACTCCGTATCTTCGAACCCATTACCAAATATGACCCGATTCTCATAATTGCACTAAATTTGCAACAGCTAACTGCTTCATTTTATACAAGCTTTGTAATATAATGTTAAATGTTAATTGCTTCAAATTGCTCTTAAAAGATTTCTGTGAGACACGCCCTTAAAGGGTGTTTACATGAATAAAGATGTATGTTTTTAAAATGCAGTGATATATAATGTCGCATGACGTGTCACTATTATGAGCTATATAAAGTATCTAAAACAATGTCGTCTCAGCTTGAAGGCCAAGTGGTTTATATTAGAAGATAAATAAGTTAGAGCTCGTTTGTAAGTTTAGAGTTTTTATGGTTTATGTGTAGTAACAAGCAAAAGAACCCGCGCGTTGCGGCGGGGCTAATTTTTTCTCGAATAATTTTTTTTTACGTTCGGGGAAAAAAAATTTGCGTTGGGACGGGGGTGGCTAAGTTGAACAGTCTCCTTTATGTCACCCGTCAAACCTTAGCCGCCACCAAATACCCTTATTCTTTATAACAAAAGGTGTATGATTTGCTTTTATTTTTGTTTATTTGCTTTTGCTGTATGATGAAGATTAATTTTCGCTTGTTGTCGATGTCGTCATCAAAAGTAATTATGTGTTAAACTGCTTTTGTTTTGCTACCGCTTTATTTGCTTTTGTTGTTGCATATGAACATATGTTTTCGTTATGTGTCGAACATCTTCATCAACAAAACTTTTATTGCTTTAATGTTTATTTAGCTTTCTTATCCAATCCGAGCTTTGACGATTTCGTCAATCAAACTGTGAGAAAGTACTAGAAGATAAATAGGCCCGAACCCGTTTATGAATTTAAGGTTTAGGTTTTACATGTAGTCAACATTATAAATTGTAAATCCATAAGACAAAAAATCTGGCGGAGGGTCTATCATTACTTCCCTAGTTTTATAAGCCCAAATTTGTTATGTATGTAATCCGCTAGTTATCAAATAGTCAATAATATATAAATACACAAATACAAATCCGATGACTCATAATTTCAAATAAGGAAAAACTCGAAGCTTAACAATAAGGTGACTACTTATAAAAGTACTAGCCGGTACTCGCGCAATGCGGCGGCGGGTACCCTGTGATTATATTTTGCGGCGAGCAAATGTTATCCGGCTAAACGTTTTTCTAACGTAAAAATAAAGAATCTCTGCAGTAAGTACCAGTAAGAGTTGATGAGTGAAAGTGAGGGTATATTGAGAGTCTATTTTTGCTGTAACAAAAAACATTTGTGTGTGAGAGATATGAAATGATTTGTGTGAATTTATATTATGAATGCGGTTACACATTTTTAATAATCATTATTGAAGTAATGATTTTAATCGGTTACACGTTTCTAATAATTATCGGAGGCCGTTACAATGATGGTTTAAGCGGTTACACGTTTTTAATGATATTGCTTATTCTTTTTTTAAGATTTGGAAATGATAAACTTGGACCAATTCAATAATTATTATTAACAGTGAACAATCACTACATAATAAAAGAATAAAAAAAGAAAATTACTGTAGAACGTAAGTAGTATTTAAGTAAATTGAACAATTCCAAACACCCCAATAATCACAAATCAAATATTAAAATTCTAACAATTCGACAAAATAAAACCCCAAACGGGTTATCATCATCAATTCAAAACTACAATCACCAAATCACTAACATAACATGATAAAAAAAACTAATTAAAAATCTCAGCCACTTCATCAAAAGTTAATAGATTCAGGATCACGGATGATTTGCAGATCAATCATTAATTCATAAGACTCTAACCCTAAAAAAATCCAAATCCATCAAACCTTAGCATTTGACATCAAGCCCTCAACATTTCTTGAAATCATCCTTGCAACAATTAACCATGATGTCATCAAACATTTTAATAAAATCATCCAAATCAAACATCTTAAACCTTCTTCATTCATCTCTAAAACCTTTCATCACCTTTTAAAAAAAAATGATGTCATCGGAATAAGAACACCTCAATTTCTTTAGTACCCGTATTCCTCTTCTACTTTGGTACCCGTATTCCTCCAAAGCCATGATCGTTAGCTTGGCAAACGGCGGAGACAATGGCGGCGGTAGCGGCTGACGGCACATGATGTTGGCAAAAGTGGTGGCAGAACTAAATGGTAGTGGCGGCAAAATCTGATATGTGAGACGGCGGAATTTGGTGGTTTGAAGAAAGAAAGAGAAAGGTGTTTGTGTTTTTAAGAGAGATAAAATGGAGATATGAAAATGTTGTAATGAATTTTGTTAGTGTGTTAGGTTTTTATACTCGTATTTGAGTTTGTGGTTTACACTTAAAATGATGTTTAATGAACAGTTACAAATGGACCACATGAATGCAGTAGTTACAATTTGACTGAATTGATGATAATTCAATGTTAGCAGTTATAAGTTGACTGTATTAAAAAACGTATATGGGTCGTTACAACTTTACCATTTAATTGGTTGTTACATGTTTTGGGCTGTTACAAGTTTTTGCCATTAAAGGATTTTAAAGGCTTTTAAATATGTATGATGAATATTTTCCAATGGTTTTACATCTTTCCCAATAAAGTAATCTTTTTTACTTAATTTTTTAAGACTTCTAAAAATAGATGGGCTAAATGCTTTATAAAGTAGTATAGATTATAAAGAGTTTAATTGATGAACTCGTTCTAGGCCTCACATAGCCTTGAGACGAGCCTATCTAAACAAATGACATATATGTATGTACTCGACGTAGTTAAGATCAATATAGACCCAACATTTGTCATAGACCCAATGAACCAATCCTTTTGCCACTATTTTTTTTATCAAAAATAAAAAAACTCATTTTTCACCTTTTTTTTAAATAAAATATCTTACAAACGGTAAATCGTCACACGACAAAAAATACACCATCGCGACGAGTATTTTTTATCTTTCGTAGTCGAGTTCCTCAGTAGTGACACGATTATACTTTCGTGAAATTTATTTTTTCGATTTTTTTTTCAGTCACGAATTGCGGAAATATATGATTCGTATAACGGAATCATATATGATTGTATAAAACGGATAATATATGATTTCATAAAATCAATATATGATTTGTTGATTCCGACAAAAACTTTTTCAATTTTGTAATCCACATAACTCGGTGACAAAAAGATAAAGACCAATTCTCTTAATCCGCTTAATTAAGTAATTCCCTGCTTATAAAGTCTTTGATTAGAACAACTTATCTACTTCTTCTAGTCTAATCGAACACCTAAAATAAGCTATCCCAAACAGCCCCTAAGGATATAAATTCCTAATATTAGAACTTAGGATTCTTATTCAAAACAGAAATACTACTACAACAAACACAACATCCATAAAGTAAAACTTATTAAAAATTAATAATTTACAGACTTTACTTTACCTTTGATGAGTTTGATCAAAAAGGTTATTTGAGTCGCAGATCAAATTTTTGGGGCTTCCTTCAGCTGCTTCTTCTTAACGCACAAATCTTGATATTTTGCCCTTGAATGGAAACTAATCAAAAGCTTTTCACATGTTTATGCCTGGAATAGGGATTGGTGGGAGGGCGGTGCAATTTTGAGGGTGGAGATGCAGATGGTTCTCGAGTGGTGTTATCATAAATGAAACGTCTAGAGTAAAAAAGCAGAAAAAGAAAAGAAAAAAAAAACCCACCAAGTATTGGATCAAACAAAACAGGCTAGAGTAAGCCCATAACCAAAACGACAACCACGTTGGTCGTTTTTGTAGTGGCTTTTAGGATATATGTTAATATTTTTTACAAAATGAAAAAAAAGGCAATAAGCTACAAGGCTTCATTGCCACAACTTTCATATCCAAAACCCAAGATATACGTACCAAGAAAACACAACTACATTCTCTAAACCCAACAAACAATGGCTGCCAAAATCGCCATTTCATCAACTTCATTAGCTACCAAGTTCCATTTCCCACCAAAACCATCTTCATATCAATCCATATGTCCTCCTAGAACAAACCCAAATCATCGATTTAAGCTTCAAGCAAAGCTAGGTTTGTATTATCTTTAACCAATGTTGTTTTATCTTCTAATTGTTTTTTTTTTCATTAAAAATATTAGCATTGTTGCATATTATTTCAGTCACGAATATGTGGCCCATTTACGTGCGTATATCTAAGTTAAAAAAAACTCGGTCCTCGTCTGTTTAACAGTTTTTTAATTTTTATTTTTTTATTTGGGTTTCCGACTTGCAAGCCCAGGGCGATTACTCTTTTAGATAGCCCGGAATCGGCGCACGTGAACCTCCGTGGCCATAAAGGGATTAATTTTCTCCCCTATCGATGTGAACACTTGACCTCCGCTTTGGAATGCTAGTATTCTTACCGGGTCAGTGGTCACCCTTGTGGTTACCATTTAGTTTCTTGAAGCTGCTTATAACCGATATAAAAACGCTGGCAGTTTCAATAACCAATATACAACATATTATTCAAATAACATGTTCTTTTGTGAGAAGAAAATTTTGTTTGTAGATGAGTTTTGGTGTTTTTGCAGGAGGGAATGACGGGGAAGTCAGTAAAGATGAGAAAAAGAAGTTCATTACTAAAGAACAAGAACCCGAACAGTAAGCATTAAGCAATCCATATGTTTGCATATAGTGACCAATGATTTAGATGCAAATGATGTTGTTTTTGGTGATGTGTAGGTATTGGCAAACGGCTGGAGAAAGGGAAGGGGAGAATCCGATGAGTACGCCTCTTCCGTACATTATCCTAGGCGGCATGTCTACACCGTTTATCATCTTAGCCGTTGCTTATCTCAACGGTTGGATCAAGGTGCCCATCCGTTGATCCAACCGTTGATATTGTATTTATTAATTTGAGAAATGATACCTTTCTCGATCTTTTGGCTAAGATCGCGCATAGCATTTGTTTTTATGAGTTTAACGACACAACTGTGTTTGTATCGACATTATATACTTTTTATGTATGAGAAAAATACTGGCAGAATGTACATGACTGATTTGTTCAAATGATTGAGATCAATGCGCCTGTAAACAAATAGAATTTACACACTTCTATAAAGTCAGTTCAAACTTGTTTACCTGGTTGAACGTGGCTAGTTGTGTTGATAAATAATATAGCAAAGATTTCATGTTGTCTTATGGTATCTTGAAATGTGCCTTTTACAAAGATTGATGAAATTTTTTGAGTTCTGAACATCGTTAATGTACAGGTTAATTTATGTTTTATGTACATTATCATGTCGATATGTATACCTATTCCACTGCAACTGGTATAGAGTTATACTTTTAAAAGCACTCGACTAGACCTAGTACTACCATTAAAAATGGTGATATTTTTCATTGCTAAGTTTGCTTAAGGATGGAGCCGTGGTCAATAAACGACGTAGAGAATATGAGCTCAGATGAACCTCCCGAAAGGCTAGGCATCTGCTCTCTAGCCTTGTTGTAAGTGTAGAGGTATCAGGTAACAACCAACATAGATTGGGTAATCAGTTAAATACAATTGAGTGTCCGGCAAACTTGACCCTCCATAGTCCAAACTCCAAACACATCCAAAGATTTTCAAAAGTGGGCATCTTGTCTCAATGTTCGAAATAAAGGTTTCAAACCCTACAATTATGACCTGGCTTCATATTGTTATTAGGGTGGATGCATAGAAGTTCCGATTCCTCTCATATTATATTTACTCTCATTATCATCTTTTACAAAATGTTTCAACAAAACACTTCAAAAACTAAAACCCGAAAACAATGTCGACAATGAAACGTCCAAACGCCCAATTCAAATTTTCACCTCGGTCATTCACCAACGGTAAACTTTCGAGCCCCAACGTTTCTTTACGGAACACAAAACCCACAATACCAATAATGCCAAAACCCACCATTCATACCTCCACAACAAAATAGTATAACCCACAAATGTACCAAACATGTATAACCCATACAATCTGTCGAATATTGGCGGTTCTTCACTACAAAATATTGACGGTTATTTATCACAACAAATTATGAACCCACATATGTTTCTCATTCATCCATTTAGTGTTGATGATTTGCCTATGTATGAACCTCAAATTTCTCGGTCTATGCCTAACACCGTTGGTGAGGACTCTCCCGTCGAAGAAGTCCTCGACCCCAAAGAAGAAGCCATAAAAACCTCTATATGTCTCTTATTCATCCAATTAGTGTTGATGATTTGCGAATGTACGAACCTCAAATTTCTCCGTCTATGCCTAACACCGTTGGTGAGGACTCTCCCGTCGAAGAAGTCCCCGACCCAAAGAAGAAGCCGTAAAAAAGACATCAAAAGAGTACGACCCCAAACGAGGAATCCTGGTGCATTTCATAGACCACTAAAGAAGAAATTGCATTGTGCAAATGTTGGGTTCATGTATTCGAAGATAACGTCGTTGGTAATAAGAGAAAGGAATGCAAGTTTGGGAAAGTGATTTTAAGTTATGTTGAGAAAGCAATGATTGTAATCGATGTTCGAACCTATGATTCGCTAAACGGAAAATGGAAGAATTTGTGTCTTAAAGTGGCTCACTTTCGTGGAGTGTAGAATAACGTCACTCGAAGGGCGCAAAATTGGAGCCGGATACGAGGATTACACCGAAAAGGCACTTGAAGAATATTTGTTGAATATGGAGTACCATTTACACGTCTTCATGCATGGAGTGTTTTAAAAGATTTTTAGAAATGGAAGGAGGTGAAACTTCCCCGATTTGAAGAAAAGAGTTTTGAAAATTTCAAGAGATATAAGTCATCGGAGTCTAGTTCGTTCAAAACACGAAAATCAGGAGAAAGTTGTTTTAATCTCAATGTGGAGGCTTGAGACGAGAAGGTGCATGAAGTTTAACAGCCAATAGGCAATAGGCAGGGACACAACGAAAACGAAAGCGACGACATTATTCATTCCATCGACATTGTCTGCAAATGATACTAAACCAGGTGTTGGCTAAGTTGATGGTCACCGAATATGCAAGTCAAACTGAGTCGTTTATGTTAACAAAGAAAGAAGGTTGCATTGTCGGTTTGGAGATCAAAATGATAGAGATTGAAATGAAAAAAATAAGCTCGAAATAAAGCAACAAATGTTGGGCAACTAATAATAAATGCAGCGGCAAAAAGGCGAAATCTTCTATATGAGCCTGATAGCGTATCAATATTAATGGCCCAAGCCCATTAATAGCACGCTCGAATCAAGCCCATCACCTATGGGTTTGCAAGTCACTTGACTAGAACCTCCCAAACCCAGGCTACACTTAGCTTGGTAAAGCATCCCAAGCCGCATAATACATGAGCATGGGACAACCGTCCCCAACTACCGCTAACGGCTAAAATGTACCATCTGATGTGAGGCAATGAGAGATACATAGAGGAGACAATCACTTCCTCGTATGGGCCAGGATGATAGCGACACTTGTCCTCCTGTTTGCCCCTCAGATGATCAACACGTGGCATCCCCACTATCGTTGATCACTCCCCAAAGAGTTTGACTCTAAACCCTAATGCTTCTATAAAATAGAAAGCATTCACAACTTTCCCAAGTAAGTTCATTCACTTGGCATCATACCGTTACACCTAGTAACTCCCTTACATCACAAAAAATGTTTCTTTAAGTGTTACCCGAGCTTCATGATCCTTATCATACAATCGGGTCCTTACCGTTCAACACAGGAAACCAAGCAACGCAACCATCCAAAATCCTTTCTTAACACATTTTACATACCATACGTAAACATGGCACCATCCGCTAAATACATGATACTTTACAGCCATAAATATAAGTTTTTTTGACGCTTTTCATACCAAAAAAGCCTTAGAACACCAATTTTATACTAATCTTTTACCTAGAAGGGGGGGGGGGGGTTGAATAGTTTACCATTTTAAATTAATTGTTTCAAAACCTTAGATTCAAGTATATATGAGATCAATCAATCACAATATATGAACGCAAAATAATAAGACAAGATACATGACAATAATAAATAAGAGATGAAAAGATTAAACCAAGACACAAAGATTTATAGTGGTTCGGATACGAAGCTCCTTTTCGCCCTACTTCACTCCCCGAGTACCTAACTCAGATTTAAATTCACTATGTCAACAAGCTTCCTTCAGGCGGAGTAAACCGTTACAACGTCACTTACAATATTTTTTGACACTAAGCTAGATATCGAGTTCTTCTCAGGATAGAACCAAACCTCCTACACAAGTATTTTTAGGACTAAAATACTAAACCGCACATTCACGTATTTTTGGACTAAAATACTAACCTACTCACTCACGTATTTTCGAAACTAAATACTAACTCGCTCACTCAAGTATTTTCAGGACTTCATATACTAACCCACACTCACAAGTATTTTCAGGACACAAATACTAACCCACACTCACATGTATTTTTATGACTGATGCGGCGGGTTGCACCGCAAAAGTTTTACAACCCTTCTATCCAGTGTACCTAATCATTGTAGTGTATTATTGGTAAGACTCAGGGGGTTATTATCGTTCTCCAGGGGAATAGTTTGAGTAGGCTCGAATCGTATGTTTACTAGGGTCTAAGTGTTGAAGGACGATTATTTTTGGGTTTTTTTATATTTTTTAGAAAGCAAATAAATCTAGGGTTTGAATGGGGTTTGATTAAACTACTAAACTACGCTACTCCAAATTTGCAAGAAAAGTAAAAGTGGGGAAAAACTCGTATGGTTAAACAAACGTGTTTACCTAATCATGCACTACTCCCTAGTTGTCTTCTCATATTTTATTACTCGTCACACTCGTAATGGAATGTGTAAGTATCTAATAAATTAAACACTTATCTCGGAATCCACCCAATAGTGATCTAGTCACAAGTATCCTCTAACCTAGTCGCGTTTCCCTAGACGTCTTCGCTTTGTAATTAAGAAGCTAGTTTTCAAAAGCCTAACCAATGTAATAAATAGCGTGAAGCGTGGCGTGGAGGCATGAAAAATAGGGGTTTGTATATATAGAAAATAAGTTGCGATGTTTTCTCTTATTCGTGACGGTGTTAGCTCGCCGAATCTTCCATGGGCTTCTTTTAAGTCGGCTACTACGACGGCATCAGAAGGAATTGCGACGTCGTCGCCTTCAAGCTTTGACGACGTTAGAAGGAATTGCGATGCCGTCTCTACGCACTATAAATCCAAGCTCCATCAAAATTGTAACACCCCCAAAATCAGGTCGCAGCGGAATGGTAACATTGGGGTGCTACGTCAAAGTACAAAAATCAAGATATA
>BQNB010056719.1:2457-34026 GCA_026074375.1 Tanacetum coccineum
ACGACTTTTAATGGTCGTTCTATATATATATATCTTGTGTTGTTGATTTATGAAGTAACACGCCCCCTGACTCATATTCCGCTGTGAGCCATTTTGGAGGTGTTACAGATTGGTATCAAGAGCCAAGGTTATAGAGAACCAGGTCAAAAATGTTTTGCTGAACTATAACCGTTTTCAAAACATTGCTTTAGTGCAAAAGGGGTTGCACAAAATATACATGCATACATACATGCATATACTAGTTGCTGCATTAGTTGGTTAGACTAGATGCATTCATGATTGATATACGTGTTATAATATAATATGTATATTACTATAAGGGTCTTATACTAAATACTTATGTAAGCTACTTTTTGATTTTCAGATATTATAATGTCGGATTCAGAAGATTCCATAGTCACGTACACGCGGGTGTCGAGTCCATTTGAGGATTCATCAGATGTGGGCTCATCAGGAGTCGATGGACCACCTATGATGCCAGAGGACCCATATGCTTACATAGTGGCTGCTTATCAGGCTCCACCATCGCCTGACTACATGCCTGGCCCCAAGGAGCCGCAGTCACCACCCTCACTGGACTTTGTTCCTGAGCCGATGTACCCTGAGTACATGCCACTGGAGGATGAGATACTCCCGGCCGAGGAGCAGCCACTGCCTACTGCTGCCTCACCCACTGCAGATTCACCAGGATATGTTCCTGAGTCTGATCCGGAGGAGGAGCCAGAGGCTGATGATGATGAGGATCCCGAGGAGGATCCAGCTGACTACCCTGCTGATAGGGATGATGATGATGAGGAGGAGGAGCCTTCCAGAGATGATGCCGATGATGAGGACGAGGACGAGGACGAGGATGAGGAGGAGGAGGAGGAGCACCCAGCTCCGGCCGACTCTGTCCCACCTGTACACCGTATGACTGCCAGGATATCTATCCGGGATGAGCCATCCATATCACTTCCTCCTAGGGAAGAGGTCGAGCGACTTCTTGCCTTAACCACTCCACCACCATCACCACTTACTCCACTATCATCTCCATTACCACAGATACCATCTCCCCCACTCCCAGCATCACCACCAGCATCTGTATTACCTGCATTACCACTACCTACTTCATCACCACCTTTGCAGTTACTATCTTCTGACCGCAGGGCAGACAGACCCGAGATTACACTACCACCTCGGAAGAGGTTGGGTATTGATCTTGGTCCGAGATGTGAGGTGGGAGAGAGTTCAGCTGCTGCTGCCGCTAGACCGATTGGAGGTCGTAGGGCAGACTATGGGTTTGTCGATACTGTGGATGCTAAGATCAGTCGACGGAGAGCCGAGGAGGTCGGCTATGGGATTAGAGATGCTTGGGTAGACCCGAGAGATGCTGCTGAGGAGGTAGCACTGACGACCCTTGAGGGGGTCAACACTAGGGTGACTGAGCTGGCTGCAGTTCAGGAGCAGGACACCCAGGACATCTATGGTGTGATAGAGGATACTCAGGGTAGGCAGACCCAGATATATCAGAGAGTTGAGACATTGGTTGATGATAGTCAGTACCACTATGAGACTGCACGACTACTAGATCAGGAGGCTCTGGTTTCCCGGGAGGCATGGGGACGCTCCATGGAGGTTAGCTATATGGCACGTTCAGAGATTATGGCATTACGCTCTATAGTGATGAGTCAGCAGACAGTGATCTCACAGCTGCAGGCAGCTGACCGTAGGAGTCAGACTGTGACCTCAGAGATGCTACAGGCAGACCACATGAGGCAGGCAGAGATTGCAGCATTACGGACATTTGACCGTACCCGACAGGAGCAGCTTGTGCAGACTTTGACATTGATGCAGTCACTACAGGGACAGGTGACAGCACTGCAGGGACAGCAGGGACCCTCTGGAGGTCCAGCACAGCCAGTTGCACCGGAGGAGGCCGGTAGTAGTTCATAGATCAGGTTATGGCTAGTTGTTTTGTATATAGCCTACTAAGTATTACGGGTGACTCCCGGCTAGTAGGGCTCTAGGTTTATGTTGTATTCATAGCTATCTTTTGTTAGCCGGCTAAGTATTATGGGTTTTATACCCAGCTAGCACGGTAGTAGGATTTGTATTTTCATTTCTTGTATCAAGAAATCGTGTATGTTTTCCATGTATATATAAAATGGTGGTATTATGTCAGGAATGTAATATGTTTTGGTTGTAATCGAATTTGTGTGAATGAATGTCGATTTATCTATACCAGTGTTGAACTCAGTTCAGTTATATATTTCACTGTGGGATGTGATCTTGTTTTATTTATTGTGTATATGTCTTGTCATGGTTAAGATTTTATGGAATCTAACGGGTATTATACTTTTTGTGATTAAAGAAAATGGCACCAAAAAGAACCACGAGGGCTAGACCAGCCCCAGAAACAACAACTACTACCACATCTGTCACCAATGCCCAACTTCAGGCAATGATTGATCAAGGTGTCACTGCTGCACTGGCAGCACGTGATGCAACTAGGAATGGCGATGACAGCCATACCTCGGGAACGGGTGTCAAAAGGACTGAACGTGTTGCTCGAGAATGCACTTACCAGGTCTTTATGAAGTGTCAACCTCTGAATTTCAAAGGCATTAAGGGAGTTGTTCAACTAACTCAATGGTTTGAAAGGATGGAGACTGTGTTTCGCATAAGCCCTGCTCGGTGGAGAATCAGATCAAGTTTATACTTGTACCTCTATTTAGCAGGATGCTTGACGGAGTAGATTCCACGTTAGGATTGTTGGTCATGATGCTGCTTATGTTGATTAACTTAGGACAGAAACTAAAAAAGAAAAATAGTCTGACAAGTATTACCCAAGAAATGAGATGAAGAAGCTTGAGGCTGAGTTATGGAATTTGGAAGTACAAGGTACCGATGTGAAAAGGTACAACCAACGTTTCTAGGAGCTGGCTTTGTTGTATGTTCGAATGTTTCCGGAATAGTCTGATAGAGTTGAAAGGTATGTCGGTGGGTTGCCCGACATGATTCATAGGAGTGTTGTGGCATCGAAACCAAAAACCATGCAGGAAGCACATGGATAATGGCCAATGACTAATGGATAAGAAAATCCGTACTTTTGCTGAAAGACAGGCTGCAAACAAGAGGAAGTTTGAAGACACTTCCCGAAACAACCAAAACCAACAGCAGCCTTCTAAAAGGCAAAATGTGGCAAGGGCATACGCTGCAGCATCTGGAGATAGGAAACCGTACGGAGGATCTAAACCTCTGTGCCCCAAATGCAATTACAACCATGACGGTCCATGTACTCCAAGATGCTACAAGTGCAACAAGGTTGGCCACTTTGCTCGTGACTGTAAGAGCACTACAAATGCCAATGTTGCCAACAACCAGAGGGGTACTGGGACGGGTCAGAAGTCTACTTGTCATGAGTGCGGGGCACAAGGACATTTCAGAAGGTATTGTCCAAAGCTGAACAACAACAATAACAACAACAACAACAACCGTGGTAACCAAGTTGGGACTAGAAATGCTCAAGCAAAGGTGTATGTTGTGGGCAAGGCGGGGACAAACCCGGACGCGAACGTCGTTACGGGTACGTTCCTCCTCAACAACCGTTATGCTTCTGTTTTATTTGATACTGGTGCCGATAGAAGTTTTGTATCCACTGCATTTAGCTCTCAAATTGATATCGCACCGACTGTCTTAGACCATGATTATGCCGTAGAACTAGCTGATGGTAGAATAATTGGCGTTAATACTATCATTCGGAGTTGCACTCTAAATTTTCTGAACCACCCTTTCAACATCGATTTAATGCCAGTGGAGATGGGTAGTTTTGACGTTATAATCGGCATGGACTGGTTGTCAAAATATCAGGCCGTCATTGTTTGTGCGGATAAGATTGTTCGCATTCCCTGGGGAAGAGAAACTTTGATCTTTCATGGTAACGGGAGTAACCGGGAACACGAGACTCGATTAAACATCATCTCGTGCACGAAGACGCAGAAGTATATGCTAAAGGGATGTCAGGTCTTTTTGGCACATGTTACTACGAAGGAGGCGGAAGACAAGTCGGAGAAGAAGCGACTTGATAATGTACCGATCGTTCGGGATTTTCCTGAAGTATTTCCCGAGGACTTGCCGGGTCTTCCTCCGACTCGTCAAGTGGAATTCCAAATTGATTTGATACCCGGTGCTGCACCTGTAGCACGGGCACCTTACCGATTGGCGCCTTCTGAGATGAAAGAGTTGTCGGAGCAACTGAAAGAACTGTCCGACAAGGGTTTTATAAGGCCCAGTTCCTCACCTTGGGGAGCTCCGGTCTTGTTTGTCAAGAAGAAGGATGGATCATTCCGGATGTGCATTGATTACCGGGAATTAAACAAGCTGACAGTGAAGAATCGTTATCCACTTCCAAGGATTGACGATTTATTTGATCAACTCCAAGGATCCAGTGTTTATTCGAAGATAGACTTGCGATCTGGTTATCATCAACTTAGAGTACGGGAAGGGGATATTCCGAAGACGGCATTCAGGACTCGGTACGGTCATTATGAGTTCCAAGTGATGCCATTTGGCTTGACTAACGCACCGGCGGTATTTATGGACCTCATGAACCGCGTGTGCAAGCCATATCTGGATAAATTTGTGATTGTATTTATCGACGATATCCTCATCTACTCGAAGAACAAGAAAGAGCATGAAGAACATCTTAGGACGATTCTAGAATTGCTTAAGAAGGAGGAGTTGTACGCTAAGTTCTCCAAATGTGAATTTTGGATTCCTAAGGTGCAATTTCTCGGTCACGTGATTAATAGTGAAGGCATTCATGTGGATCCCGCTAAGATCGAATCCATTAAGGATTGGGTGTCTCCTAAGTCACCAACGGAGATTCGTCAATTCTTAGGTCTTGCTGGGTATTATAGAAGATTTATTGAAGGGTTTTCGAAGATCGCCAAACCAATGACCAAGCTTACTCAGAAGAAGGTCAAGTTTGTTTGGGGCGACAAACAAGAAGCAGCGTTTCAAACATTGAAACAGAAGTTGTGTAGTGCACCAATTCTGGCTTTACCAGAAGGAAGTGAAGATTTTGTCGCATACTGCGATGCTTCCATCAAAGGTTTAGGCGCTGTGCTGATGCAAAGGGATAAAGTGATTGCTTACGCATCACGCCAACTGAAGATACATGAGAAAAATTATACGACTCATGATTTGGAACTTGGAGCAGTAATGTTCGCTCTCAAAATCTGGAGGCACTATCTGTACGGAACCAAGTATACGGTGTTCACTGATCATAAGAGTTTGCAACATATTCTTAATCAGAAGGAGTTGAAAATGAGGCAATGTCGTTGGTTAGAGTTGCTCAGTGATTACGATTGTGAGATTCGTTATCACCTGGGAAAGGCAAATGTGGTTGCTGATGCTTTGAGCAGGAAAGAACGAATTAAACCATTAAGAGTTCGAGCCTTAGTCATGACTATTGGCTTGGATCTTCCTAAGCAAATCTTGAATGCTCAGACTAAAGCAAGGAAACCGAAGAATATCAAGAATGAAGATGTTGGAGGTATGGTGGTTGAAAATTCAAAGGATCCAGAAAAGTTCAGAACGGAAAAGTTAGAACCCCATGCGGATGGAACTCTATGCTTCAATGGCAGGAGTTGGTTACCATGTTATGGAGATTTAAGGATCGTGATCATGCACGAGTCCCACAAATCAAAATACTCTATTCATCCGGGTTCTGATAAGATCTACCAAGACATGAAGAAACTATATTGGTGGCCCAATATGAAAGCAAACATCGCCACCTATGTTAGCAAGTGCCTGACCTGTACTAAGGTCAAAGCTAAACATCAAAGACCATCGGGATTGTTGGTACAACCTGAAATACCTCAATGGAAGTGGGACAACATCACTATGGATTTTGTCACAAAGCTTCCTAAGTCGTCGTAAGGTTACGATACCATTTGGGTGATTGTTGATCGACTCACCAAGTCTGCAATCTTTGTACCGATGAGAGAAACTGACCCCCTAGAGAAACTGGCAAGGATGTACCTAAATGAGGTAGTCACGAGACATGGAATCCCTGTCTCAATTATTTATGATCGTGACCCTCGGTTCGCATCGCATTTTTGGAGGTCACTTCAAAAGGCTTTGGGTACTAGCTTGGCCATGAGTATAACGTATCATCCAGAGACCGACGGACAGAGCGAGAGGACCATTCAAACTCTCGAGGATATGCTACGTGCTTGCGTGATCGACTTTGGAAAAGGTTGGGTTAACCATTTGCCGTTAGTCGAATTTTCATATAACAATAGCTATCATGCTAGCATTAAGGCAGCACCATTCGAAGCACTGTATGGTAGAAAATGTCGTTCACCTGTTTGTTGGGCTGAAGTCGGAGAGGTTCAACTCACTGGTCCAGAGATAGTGCAAGAAACTACCGAGAAGATTGTTCAGATCAAGCAGAGGATTCAAGCTGCTCGTGATCGTCAGAAGAGTTATGCAGATTTGAAGCGTAAGCCAATGGAATTTCAAATTGGGGATAAGGTTATGCTTAAGGTTTCGCCTTGGAAAGGGGTTGTACGTTTTGGCAAACGGGGGAAGTTAAACCCCAGATATGTCATACCCTAGGTACGTTGGACCATTCAAGGTGTTGGAAAAGGTTGGATCCGTTGCATACAAGCTTGAGCTTCGGCAAAGAGCTGAGCAGGGTACACAATACGTTCCATGTATCCAACTTGAAAAAGTGTTATGCCGACGAAACCGTTTAGCCATTTCCGTTGGATGGAACTTCACTTTGTTGACAATCTTCAATTGTCAGGAGCCGGTTTAGAAATTATGACGATGAAGTTTTTAAACGGTTTTTGAAGGCGGAAGCCGCATTTCTACTAGTCATGGTTCGATGGAACTAAAGCGAGGTCATGAGTTCACATTTGGGAACGCGAAAAAAGACCAATTCCGGAAGAAATATCCACACCTCTTACAAAAGAACGCACCAAATCGTCAAGTGCGCGTACTTAAGCCTTGAGAATAAAGGCTCACTTAACGGGGGGGGAGACTATAACACCCTGTGTTTTCGGGACATTGACGATGGTCAATAAATTCATCTATTTATTTTTAGTATTGTACGCGTTTGCTTTTAATCGTAATCGTTAAGTTATATCGCGTAAGCTAAAAATGATCATTCAATGTAAACGGGCGTCAAACAATTAAACGTTTACATCAAGCAATAGATATAGGTGTTAAGTACATTATTTTAGGATATATTATTAAATTTGTTCATTTTTATTTTTATTTGTTTCGTAAAGGGTTTACGTTTAGCTGATAAAATACGTTTAGGGTCATTCCGGAACCACCAAAACTTTTATACGCCTTTCAAACAATAACCACAATTGTAACTAATAATCAAAATTTACAAAAATCTATCTTGTTAACAATATATGGCCGGATATAGGTGGATTTATACAAATAAATATCACAAAAAGTCACCACATGGTCTTTTGTATATCTCTTACACATTAAATCAAGCCACTACTTCCAATTACTTTTGACCAATCGGATCCTAAAAAACCCTCATCATGTCTATAGATTTCTTACAAGTTTCTATTGACTAGAATATGACTTATATACTCTTTACACTATGAAAGAGAAACACTTACATTCATTTTACTTTAGAAAAAATTCACACAACCTCTCATTTCTCTCTTGCATAAGCCACGGCAACAAACCCCCCTTTTATAAAATCCATAGCTTGATTTTCTAAGACCATACAAGCACTCATATATCATTCCTATGATAACCTAAGGTGTTTTGAAGGGTTGGTTAAAGGTTTACAAGTATTGAAGCAAGAAAAACAAGATTAGGTGTTTCTCTAATTGGACACTTAGGGTTTTCAAGTTGTGCAAGCTTTGGTTTATCATCTAAACTAGGGTTTAGATATTATGGTTCATCATATTACATCATATTAAGGTCATCTAAAACCCTTTATGTCTTTACATTTATTATTTTATGTGTATATATGTTTTATTTAGCAAAATCACCATTTAGGACTTTTAACCATGTAAAAAGAGTTTTTACTTGTGATCATCATTATGTTAAACCTTTATCATTTGTTATATATTGGTAATTTCTGATTTAACTGGGAATTTAAGTTAGTAACATGTTTGTTTAAAGGCATAAAAAGTGTCTATATAAACTATGAGTAAATGTTACTTAAGAAAGTTTAAGTTTTAAAGCCTTGTTAAGGACTTGATATTTTTGGGACTCATGGACACCATATGGACCTATGGACATTATATATGTATGGCATATGATATAAAAGGTTGTGGAAAACTTGTGGTATTTTATTAGGTTAAAAAGTATATAAAAACAAGTGTACTATAATTACTTATATATAATAGGACATAAAAGGTTTGTTTGGGTTTCGAATTCCCAAATTAGGGGGGAATTACATTTTTTATATAAATAAATACGTCTCCATGTCCGATTTCCGGGATATAAGGAACTTTGAAAAACCGATTTATAACGATAAAGATACGTAGTTTACGAGGTTTTACGATCATAACCGTAAGTTATAAAGATTTTTTTATAAAAACTTGTTATAAAATTCTCAAACAGAAGATTTGGGTATTTATTTAAATCACAAAACAATATTTTAGGATTCCAAAACAATAAGAAACGGTAATTTTTCAATTTAAAAACGAAGATGTTATGAATTACGACGAGTTTATATACTTAAAATGTAATAAAAGTTATTTTATAAAAGTTCTCTGTTATATCAAGGAACATTGGTTTTTGTTACCTCATAAATATATAGTACTTTTGAATTACGAGATCGTGCTCGAATAATTACTAAAAACGGAGACTAAAACGAATAAATTACGGCCAGGTTACGATAATTAAAGTTTTATAAAGGTAATTTATATTATTCTTTATGTAACAGTAAAAATTTACTATTTCATCACCGTTCCCAAAAGTATAAAATGTGATATTTTTGACTACACCATTCAATTACAAAGACCGTTGACTGAACAGGATCGCTATAAAATCGGGTTTTTGTTTTAAAACGAGATAAGTTATTATTTACGGGTTTTACGAACAACTAAAACTATAAAAATAACTTTATAATGGTGACTTTTCCATTGGATTGTGGTTTACCCTTGTGAACAGTAAAAGTAATGTTACCAAAGGTCATGAATTACAAAAACTGTCATAATTTGATACGGTCGTTCCTTAAATACGAAAAGTGTGGACTTAAGAAACGCAAGAGAAAGAAAGAAAAGAAAACGGACTTGGAAACGGTGGAAAGTTATGTCATTTTTACACAAAGGTATATTTTTTCATAAAGTTTTTAACTTTAAATATGATTTCACTATACAATATTAGTGTGATTAGCTATATAGTATTATATATGGTAGTAGTTACCCAATGTTATTGGTACTTTATAGACCCTGATTGGTTTAGGTTGCACTCGATCAATTATCGTGGACGCATTTTCTGTGATTCTTGATATCACGCTCAACTCAAGGTGAGTTTCATATTAGCCCACGTTTTAAATGATTTGTTTTATCAGTTTTTGGTTTGTGAGAAACATGCACTGTTTTACAATTAGACACAAATGTGGATAAGTTTTTACATATGAGTACGTGTTGCCTAAGATAGCGGATAATAACCTAGTTGAGCCCATATCATGAATCATGTCAATTACTAGATTATGAGCGCGAATATTATGAATAGATCTATTGGGATTGACATCCCCGTTCGGGTGATTAGCTATCACTGGGCAAAAGAACGTATACCATGTCGAATATATGATGTTGCGGGTTAGAACATCATCATGGGCAATGTAGGCCATTTATATGGTATTCATTTATGTCGAGCTCTCCCATCTCACCCATCAATTCACATGTTACTCACACTCAAGCTCCACATCAAAGTAACAACCAAACTCAACACACACCACCTCTATCTCCAAGTAGAGAAAGCCTAGTTGATGACATTAATCAACTACAAAACCTATCAAACCTCTTAGCCATGCATCTCTCCCAATAACAAAAAAATATTCCCTCATCACCTTACTCTCCAAACCTACCAAACACCCTCAACATTAACCAAGTTGAAACCCATGTTGGGTATTGCCCTTGTTGCATCTTTACCCAAAAATAATTCCTTGCTCTAAGTGAAGATATCCATTAGATTGAATTCTTCCTCACTCGACCACATCCACCACCTAGAGTTCAAAGAGATTACCCTTCCACAACTGCCTCCGCTCCAAACTCTCCATCAACAACCAACTAATCTCGTAATATGCCTACAAATAATCGTCAAACCCTTTTGTGTCGCAAGCAAGTCAAAAATCCCTATAAGGCTATTTACGATTTTTTTGTATTAATATGCTTCTAAAGCATATTTGTTTTTCTTTTTATGTATGCTTGTGTGTAGTTTACACACATTGTCCTAAATGAATGAAGTATCTTTTGCTTTGATGTTTTCTTGCACTTGTCATATTTTTCCTTTCTTCTTGCTACATGTTAGAAATATTTGTATTGTTCTATCTCATTTTTGTAGCCAAGAAACCATAGCTCGATTCCTTGGTGCCCTCGAACGAGGGGGGCACACATCAAGGAGGAGCATTTATTTCGCAGATTTTACTAGCAATTCTTGACGATGCCTTTTTGATTCTACAAAAAGGGGGAGAAATGAAATAAAACTCACTAAATACTTGTTTAAAAATAATTTTACATTTAATGAGTTTAAATTTTGTAATCATCAAAAAGGGGGAGATTGTTGATTGAAATAATGCCTAAAAACATTATTAATATTTTTCACATCTTTACGTTTTGATAATCACAAAATATAAAAACATTCAATGTAAAATTAAATATAAACAAGTAATTAGTAGTAAATTTTCATTTCGAAAATTATATCACTTAAAGGTATGAATAAATAAATGCTTAATGCATTTTATGATCAAAGGAAATTTTTATTCAACCTCACACTTTTATAAAATGTTGTAAACATTTTATAAACATCACAAAACATTTTCTACAATTAAATGAAATGTTTTATTCAAAATAAACATTTTAAATTTCAAATTTTGAAACCTAAAACGGCTAGAAAAAGTCCAGTAAACACCTCTATTGAATAGGACAAAAAGAGGAGCGTCTGAAAATGGGCGGGCCCCTTAAATACATGGGCGGCCCCCTTAATTATAAGGGGGTCGACACCCTATTTAAGGGGACCGGCATAGACCCCGCTCCTCCTGCTTGTCCTATAAATACTTGACTATTCCCTAACATTTTTGTGACCTTTTACACTCATTCTTTCTGTTCTAAAACAGCCCACACATCTCTCTAAATCCTTTGATCATTTATCATAAGCTTTGTTTCTAAGTGGATCAAGCTCAATTCCTAAGTGCAGAGAGATTACGTCCATCATTTATTGAAGAAGTATTAAACCCAAAATATACATTGCAAATCTTATTGCATTCACCACCATATCTTGTAAATCATTTGTAAAATCTTGTTAAAGTTTGTGTAGAGTTATTAGGTTTTGGTTAGATTGTTTGTAAGCATAGTTGGATCTTGATTGATCCTTTCTAGTAGTGTTAGTTAGTTGTGACATAAGTAGAGTGGTGAGGACAAGTAGTGAAGGTGTGAAGTTGTGAAGGTGTGAAGAAGTTGTGTAGTTGTGTTCAAGGTGTGAAGCTAAGTTGTGTAGTGAAGTTGTGAAGTCGTGAACAAATTATGAAGTTGTGTTGTGATAGATTGGTTCTAGCTAAGATTAGAACTCGACATCTAGCTTAGTGTCGGAAATAGATATAAGCAACGTTGTGTACGGTTTTCTCCGCCATAAAGGAGCTTGTTGACATAGTGAAGAAAACTCTCGAGTTAGGTGCTCGGGGAGTGGAGTAGGCCGAAGAGGAGCTTCGTAACCGAACCACTATAAATCCTTGTGTTGTGGTTTGATCTTTCCAACTCTTATCTTTTATTTGCTTCTACTTATTTACATTGTTCATATTGTGCAAGTTTTGAATTCACAAAAAGTCGAATCTAAGTTTTTATAAACAAACATAAATATTAATCTAACCCCTTGTGTTGAGAGAGTCAGATGCTTGCTTTCACATGCAGGGTTGCCTGCTTCTTTCTGGGGTAAGGCTTTGAATACGGTGGTACATGTTATTAATCTAACTCCTTGTGTTCCTTTGCGTTTTGATATTCCTGACAGGGTTTGGAGCGGCAAAGATGTTTCATACTGTCATTTATAAGTTTTTGGATGCAAGGCATCTGTGCATATTCCCAAAGATGAAAGATCAAAGCTTAATGCGAAGGGTAAGCCATGTGTGTTCCTCGGGTATGGTCAAGATGAATTTGAGTACAGGTTGTATGATCCAGTTTAAAAGAAACTCGTTCGTAGCCGAGATGTAGTGTTTGAGGAAGATCTAACTTTGAAAGATGTTAAGAAGGCTGAGAGGGAGACAATTCCTCAACATAATGATGATCTTATTGACTTGGATCCGGTTCCTCCTAAACATTTTGACTCACAGTTTGGAGATGATATTCAGAATGATGAAGAACAGGGTGCTGATGATGTTGATGCTCAAGAGCAACCAAACTTAGATGAAGACGTTCATCCTGAGTTACCAGTACCTGATATGCCACCATTCCTTCCGCTTAGGCGGTCTACTAGAGATCATCATCCTTCCACACGCTATTCTGCACATGAGTATGTTTTACTTACTGATGGGGGAGAGCCCGAGTGTTATGCAGAAGCTATGGAAGATGAACACAAAAAAGAATGGTTTGAAGCCATGGAAGATGAGATGAATTCCTTGCATGAGAACAATACCTTTGAGTTGGTGAAGCTGCCTAAGGGCAAGAGAGCTTTGAAAAACAAATGGGTTTACAAATTGAAGACTGAAGAACATACTTCTAGACCGAGGTACAAGGCCAGATTGGTGGTTAAAGGTTTCAGTCAGAAAAGAGGTATTGATTTTGATGAGATTTTCTCTCCGGTTGTGAAGATGGGATCAATTCGAGTTGTTCTTGGTTTGGCGGCTAGCCTCGATCTTGAGGTGGAGCAAATGGATGTCAAGACAGCTTTTCTTCATGGTGATCTGGATAAAGAAATCTACATGGAGCAACCTGAAGGTTTTCAGGTTAAGGGGAAGGAAGGCTACGTGTGTAGACTTCAGAAAAGTTTGTACGGGTTGAAGCAAGCACCGAGACAGTGGTACAAGAAATTTGAGTCGGTCATAGGGAAGCAAGGCTACCGAAAGACTTCTTCAGATCACTGTGTTTTCTTTCAGAAGTTTGGTGATGATGACTTTATCATCTTGTTGCTATATGTTGATGATATGCTGATTGTTGGCAAGAACATTGGAAGAATTGCCCAATTGAAGCGAGATTTGAGCAAGTCTTTTTCTATGAAAGACTTGGGGCCAGCAAAACAGATCATTGGCATTCGGATTTTCCGTGATAGAGGTGCCAAGAAGTTGCATATATCACAAGAGCAATATATTGAGAAGGTGCTATGCAGGTTCAACATGGATAAAGCTAAAGTGGTTAGTTCCCCTCTTACTACCAACTTTAAGCTAACTGATAAAGATTGCCCCTCTTCCAAGAAGAATATTGAAAAGATGGATAGAGTTCCATATGCCTCAGCGGTTGGTAGCTTGATGTATGCTATGGTGTGTACAAGGCCGGATTTAGCTCATGCAGTTGGTGTTGTCAGTCGGTTCCTGTCCAATCCTGGTAAGAAGCATTGGGAAGCTGTTAAATGGATATTTAGATATCTGCGAGGTACTTCCAAATTGGGTATCACATTTGGAAATGGGAAACCCATGCTTGTTGGTTTCACAGACTCAGATATGGCTGGAAATAAGGACAACATGAAATCCACTTCTGGATATTTGATGACCTTTGCAGGGGGAGCAGTTTCATGGCAATCTAGATTGCAAAAGTGTGTGGCATTGTCTACAACAGAGGCTGAGTATATGGCAGCAACGGAAGCGTGCAAAGAACTATTGTGGTTGAAAAGGTTTTTGCAAGAACTTGGTTTCAAGAAACAACGTTATGCGGTTCTTTGTGACAATCAAAGTGCTATTCACCTTGCTAAGAATTCGATGTTTCACAAAAGAACAAAACATATTGATATCCGTTATCATTGGATTAGAGATGCCATTGAAGATGGTATGTTTGAACTTAATAAAGTTCATACGGATGATAATGCCTCCGATATGTTGACAAAGGCTGTAGCAAGAGAAAAGTTGAAGGTGTGTTGCTCGATCATCGGGATGGCGAACTCATCCTCATAGGCAGAAAAGGGGGAGATTTATTGGGTATTTTTGTCTTAGCCCATGAGGATTAATTGCCCAACTCATTGAGGCCCATATTAGGTCTATTTAAGGACTCTTATTATTGTGGTTAGCAGTAAGATGTGTGAAGAGTTGTGAGGAGAAGAAAAGAAAAGAAAAGAAAGAAGATTTTCGGAGTAATATATCACCCAAATCCAACTGCAGTGTTTTTCCGATCACCGGAGATTGCACCGTCGGATCGTCACGATTTTCGGACTTTAGCTTCCTAACATCGAGAGGAAGGTTCTGACCATTGGGATTTTGATTTTGAGGCCTGAAAGCCTATTTTCATACCTGGGAAGATTGCATCTTATTTGGTGATATTCTTCCTTTCTTGTTCTTTGATTGTTACCATATATCTTGATGCTTGATTCCAAGATTATGATGTTTGTTGTATACCTCTAGTGTTATCTAGAGAAGACCTTGTGTACCTCTCCTCGTTGATAGTGAATTTAAGCGGCACTAGGTGTCCCATGGTTTTTACCCACTTTGGGGTTTTCACAGCTAAAAGCTTGGTGTTCTTGGTGTGTGTTTGATTATCTTTATACCTCTGATTTTGGTTGATTTGATATTGTTTGGGGGCGTGTTAGATTTGCTTTTAGTTAGCCATATTTGATTTAACAACCTCAGTCCGGTTCACGGGTTTGGGGTAAGTGCAGTCAGACGAAGGTTTTAGCTTCCCATTTGTGATTTATAACCGTGTGACCCATTGCACTTTACCCGTCATCTTAATCAACCCGAATCACCCCAATCATAATTACTATCTGATTAGATGTCTTTAGACTCATTTTGTGTAGCTTTAAAGCTTATAAGTTGATCCATTTGACCCGCAAGATATTATCATAGGGCTAGTTGGATATAATGATGTGTCAAGAGAACACTAACATCTAACCCACATTAAGGTTCTCGTTTTACACAACAATGTAGTTTTTCCATAGTGTAATTAAGACCGGCAAATTCCCACTGGCAAAAGGGGTCTAAAGCATGACTACTGTTAGCGAGGTAGCGGTTGCCGGGCACAATACCATCACTTTCAACTTGTGGATACGGCAATAATAGGTTTGGCGGCCCTTACAGCCTTCTGTATCAGAAGTCGTAGAAGCTCTGCTTGTTGTTATTTTTCACAAAATTTAGAGCATGCGGTGTGAAAAAAAAAGCCCGGATAAAGAAACAGGATTTCGGTTACAGAAAATATGAACCCCCATAGGTTTCATATGCCTTACGCTACCACCTTTTTCTTTCTCATTTCCTCACCTCATTAAAGATCTACGATATAAAAAAAATCATATTAGGACTTATGTTAAACACAATATGCACATATAGTGTTGTGCACGGGTATCCTCGCAAGCTTAATATAAGTCTAAAAGTCATGCTAAAATAAAGCAAGAATTAGAATGAATGTAGTACCAAAAATACATAGGATATAACATGGTACGAACGGAAAATAGAGTACAACTTCAAGTTTTTAACCCATTTAATTATCTAAGATGGTCGACTTTGTTAGTTGACGTGTTTAGGCCCATTGTGATTAGGCTTTAACCTGTTTATGTAGTTCTAGATCTTTACTCTGTAGCCTATATATTATGATCCTTTTATTGAATAATACATGAAAAATTACCAATCTAATATGATAATAAGAACTAAATCGGTCATCCTCTAAAAACACTCCAAATAACAACCTTTTTCTTCCCTAACTTTTCTCCTACTTTATTCGGTTATTCTTGAAAGAAGAAAAATTGTTAATTCCAATTTGTATATGCGAAAAGTGCTTCGATAATATCACTTTAATATCAATTTCATTTTGTAGCCGTAATTGTTGACCCTTTGATTCGGGTGAATTGGAATGATTATTATATTTGCATGAAAAAATAAGTCTAATTGGTGAACAAGGTATCTGCTCAATTGATTTTTTTGATATTAAATCGTAATAATATTTTTTTTTCCAGACATTTTTTAATATTACACATCAAGAGTTATAATGTTGCTTGTTCCCGTCACTCCTTATGATATTTAATATTTTCGTGGCAATTATAGTCATAGTACATATAAACCTTCGTGGATTTATTTCTCATTGAAGCATCTAGGCCAGTATCCAACTCAAGTTTCACAAGCTCAAGAGGTTATGTCTACTTCATCAGTTCCTAATTGCGCTTCGTCGATTTTGCAAGACTCATCGTGAAATATGGACACATGTGCATCTTCTTATCTTAATTCAGATTCAAGTAATTTAAGTACTATTTTTAATTCTTGCTTGTATCAGTCTATTCATGTTAGTGACGGCAAAACTATACCCGTCACGAACACAGGCCATAGCATCCTTCCTACTCTTCATCGCCTTTTACATCTTCATAATGTTCTTGTCACCCCTAATATTATTAAAAATCTTATATATGTCCGTCCGTTTACCCGGGACAATAGTTACACTATTGAATTTGACGCTTTAGGTTTTCAGTCAAGGATTTCTTAACTCGTCATATCCTTCTCAGATGTCATAGGTGATCTCTATCCGGTAACCAAACCGTCGTCTCTTCCAATGCTTATGTCTCTCGGTTATTTTACGTGGCACCAACGCCTTAGTCACCCGAGTGACGAAGTGCTACGCTCTCTTGTTTCTCGTAATTTAATTTCTTGTAATAAGGAGAAGTCTCATCATGTGTGTCATGCTTGTGCAAACATGTGAAACTTCCTTTTTCTAGTTCTACTTCTATTGTTTCTAGTTATTTTGAGATTATCATTCGGATATTGGACATCCCTATTGATTATTACGGGTGGTTTTAAGTATTATGTGATTTTTTTCCTGATCATTTTTTCTCATTATTAAGGATCAACCACTTCGAACTCAATCCAAAGTGTTACTAAGTTTGTACACTTTCGTTCTTATGTTAAAAATCAATTTAAATGTGACATTCTTATTTCAAGTGTGATCAAGTGTGAGTTTGATAACACCCAACATCCTGACCATTCTCTACACATTGGATTCAAATGAGATTTTCTTGTCCTAAAACTTCCCAACAAAATGGAAAATCAGAACGTATGATTCGTACTATAAATAATATGATTCGTACGTTACTTTTCCAAGCCCACCTTCTGCCCACATTTTGGGTTAAGGCACTTTACATGGTTGCCTACCTTCTAAACCTCCTTCCTTCAATCGCCTTCAAAAGAATGTCGCTACCAAATTGTTCCACAAATAACCTAACCATTCCAGAATCGCACATTTGGATGCCTTTGTATCCCATTTATTCACCACACAAACGTGCTCTACAATATCCACACCATGTATATTTTTAGGTTACCCAGCTTATCACCAAGGTTATCGGTGTCTTGACCTAACTACCAACAAAATTATTATCTCTAGACATGTAACCTTTGACGAACATTAATTTCCCTATGGATCTATTACACCTTCCTCCTCATATGAAAACCTCGACACATCTCCCTCACCAATTACTCGTCATATGATTTATAATCCTCCACACAATATTCCACAACCAATACCTACTCTTGACCCACCAACACCTCAAACACCAAACCATACCCAATCTACTCCCGACCCAAACCAATCTAGATGCTCATGACTATCTACTAGCCCACCACCTAGTTTCTTCTCTAACATACCGTGGCCCAATCCACACCCATGACCTTACACCACCCACCCCCAGACCCAACCTACATTTTTTTTTTTTTTTTAATCTAATTCGCCCTTACAAAGCCTAGACCCAGGCCCACTATACATCCTTAGTTCAACCAAACCCAAACCCACACAACTCTTAACGCCATATGGTAGGATTGCATTTATGTACAACATTTATGAATTACTAGTTTTAAATAAAGCAGCCCCCCCCCACACGCAGGGACAAAATAGTCACTGTATACTTAGCATTCGTGTAGCTATAAATAACCCCCCAAGGCTTCCATGGAGGGGTTGATACGTGTATCATATTTTACACTTTCATTTTATATTACATCTTTGTTCTTCTCTACTCTCTTACTAACAATATGGCTATCTTGTGGTTTGAGTCTCCCTGACCACATCATAGATCCTTTAGTTCTTTCAATTGGTATCAGAGTCATGGTTATGTTCTTGGGTCGGTTTGATTTCGTTATGGTCCGTTTGCTCTCGTATCTTTCATATCTGTCACGGTTTTATGTGTCCTCAAATCTGTCACTTTTTATCCACAGTTTCTTGTGGCTTATTTGGTAGAAAAAAACCCATGGTCTGTTTGTGCTTATAATGCTATTTTGAGCTTATTTGGTCTTGTTAGTGATTAACATTTGAAGTTTATTTGTCTTTTAAATCTGCTCATTTTCAAGCTTATTCTGGGTAATTTATGTTGGTCTACTGGTTTGAGCAAGAAGAAGGGACACAGGTCCAATATTCTTAGCCAAAAGGACATTTTTTTTCTGGGTGGCTTATTCACTTTTGAAGACAGTGATTTATACGCCTCTTGAAGACGGCGATTTATACCCCTCTTAAAGATGGCGATTTATACGCCTCTTAAAGACGGCGATTTATACGCGTCTTAAAGACGACGATTTATACGTGGGCTTGATTTAGCAATTTATACATCCACCATTCTCAGCGATTTATACACCATGACTGAGTCAACTCAAGTGGGTCGAATTGGTATGTACCGAGTCAAGAAAGAGCCCAAATAAAATAGAAATATAGAAAGAAGTGAAGATAGACTCAACACAACCTCATACCAACAACAAATGGAACTACAACAATATCAACAACTATCACAGCCTCTCATCAAATCCAACTTCACAAACTGTCCTACCTATCATCAGATTATATCTCTACCAAAATCAACTCCAAACCACCTTCATCTCATCAGTTAACTCGAAACTAAATGACAAATCAAAGATCTCAGTATGAGTTTCGGTTGCATCTTTCAAGGATACGTCAAGACCCATGTAGGATCTATCCAACCCAAATCATTTCATCATTTATATTATGTAAAGGTAAAACCTTTCTTTTAATATTCGAATATAAATATATACGTATAACAATTGGGTTAAGTAATTATAATTTGTTTTCAATTACCAGACTCAAACACAAAAACCTTAAAAGCTACCCGAGACCCTTACTAGGATCATGATGCATAATAGTATTTGCTTGCTTCGTTGTCTCTTTAGGCTTCAAATCAAAAAATCTAAGTTGTAGATTTAGTTTTAGATTCGTGGGTTTTTTTTTATGTTTGTATCTTACATAATTGAATAAGACATATTGGTTTGTTAATATGAGTATTGGTGATTGTGGGCTTTAGATGAGAGGATTTATTGTTTGGTGTTATTGAATTGGTGAAACAAGATCAAGCATTGATGGTTGTGGTATGCTTTATCGTAGAGAAATACAGGAATGTAGGGGCGGAGAACGGAGATGTTTGTGATTAGGGTGGTGAATATGGTTAAGAAATATTAGGGTTGCACGTTTTATATTGGGTGTTTAAGGTGGAACTGGGTCTCTTATTAACTTTGGGCTGATATTATATTATTCTTGCAACTAAACAGAAATTCAATTGGGCCTAGTTTTCGAATTTCAAATTGGTTTAAGGTTGCCAGATATGATTTAGGCCACACCCGCAGGTCTTAAGTTATTTGTTGAATGTGCATTTTTTATTTGGGCCCATTTATAACGATTAGAGAATGATGTCAAATTTGGTCTAAGGATTAATAGTTAATAATTAATTGTTATATTTTTGGGTTTAAGATGACAAAGTGACTAATTTTAAGTGACGTGACCAGAATCGATATTAATAAAGAATCATGGAACTAAATTTTAATGACTAGATTTGGAATCAATTTTTTTAAGTGACTACGGAGTTGATCGGGTATCACTTATTTGATATGAATGGAATATCCGCGTAGCGTGTTCTTATTTATCTTGAAGTCAAGATTTAGTCATTCATAGTTGGTTGGATGCATGACTTTTAATGATAACTTGCTCGGGCTTACAATTTAGGATGAAGTCTTAGGCTATCTAGTTACCAACAGTTGGGGTGGTTGGTTGAAGACCTGGTTAACTATCACTTAAAGGAGATATGTTGTAGTTCTCAGTGTCACACGCAGAAGACGTTGTGGATAATCGCAAAGGGTGATGAATGTCTCATACTTTGCTTGGTAAGTATTGAGTTTCTCTACACTATTCTTCCAACATTAGTGCAAGCTTAATTCATAAGAACGAGGACTTCTACTTCAATTTCAAGTTTCGTATATCGGGTTTACTCCATCAGTGGTAAACATGCAGTGGGTTGTTGATCTTGTTTAATGGAGTTCTAGTTTCTTAACCAAATGTTTATACAAATTGGTGTATAATTTGGTTAACTTGGACTAAATATTCAAATTAATAGGTTATTACTTTGGTTCATCGGGTTTACTCCATCGTTGGTCACTTCAAATAGCCTACCAAATGGTTGGTAAAAACATAGTCAGAGAGAGTTCATGAGTAAAGATTCGATTAGCTGTTGATTCTCACGGGATAGATTTGAGTTAATTTATTCTTCATACAACTATTCTAGTATATGTGCGTACAAGTTTTTTTTGCTGATTCCGAGGTATCGAAACCAGTAAGGGGGAAGAAGGATATACACCTGAGAGTTTTTGCCTTTCCTTTCTTAAAATCTTGAATAAGTCATCTTTCTTGAAAATCTTTTATGTTAGGTCATGCCGAAAAGACAAATGTTATAACCGCAGAGAAAATCAACGCTTTAATATGTGGCTTTTAGGTGCATTTCTTCAACCACAAAGGGGAAGAGATATCTTATGAAAGTTAGTATGCATTATTTGAACTTCCTGGGGGAAGAGTTGTGAGAAGAATTATTCAAGTGTGGGAAGATACGTTGCTGATCCAATTAATGTTTCCCCGACCGGTTAATCATTAAGCCTATTTTTAAAGGAGCAGTAATATTTGAAAAAAGAAAAAAAAAGGATAATAGATGAGAGAGAAAATGAAAAAATAAGAAGGATATAGAAAAAAAAGAGAAAAAAAAAAAAAAAAGATAAAAGAATAAAATTGAACAAGAAAGAAGAAAATAAATAAAAAAAAATTATGAATAAAAAGAAAGATAATAATAATAAAGAAAAAAAAAGAATAAAGACTATGTGATAACCCACGCAAAGACCATGCCCCCCCCCCCGTCCGCCCAGTCCACGCCTCCCCAACCCCCCCCCCCACCCACCCGTCCCCGCCATGTCCTCCCCCCCCCCTTCCCACCGCCTCACTCCCCCCCCCAGCACAAATCGCCCCTCATCCCCTCCCCTCCCTCCCAAATTCAACTCATCTCTCCCCCCGCCCCCACCATCCCCCCGCATTCCCATCCCCCCTCCTCCCAAGATGACACCACCATCTACCGATGAGCCCAACCAATACAACACCGCAAACCGACCGCTAGAAGCCCCACATGCTCCCGCGCAGCAAGCTCGAAAGGGGACGCTAACCCCCTACCCCACACTGCTCTAGGCGGCCAGTCCTACGGCGTCCGACACCAACCCCGCTACTCCAACCCCCGCCGAGATCGGAACCCTTAGTTTCGTGCCACTTCCCGTACATTCTCCATATACGGACCTCTCACGCTCAGCCAGTAAGAGACCCCGCCTAGAACGACACCCGCCACCAGACGCCCTCCTACGCCCCTTGCCGCTTCGAGGAAGAACTTGTTCTTACACAAAACATCATATGTACATGCTTCGGCAAATACATTTACGAATATCTCGTATCGTCCAATGTGGTCAAGCTAGGTCAGCTATTCATTTTATGTGATGCCATTTACAGAATTACCATAGTTTATATAATAGCACCCCACGTAGGGACTAGAAAAGACATTCTAGTATACTTCGCAATGTGTGGGCTCATAATACCCCACCACAGGCTCCAGGAAGGGTTGAGACTTGTATCATATTTTTATACTTTCATTATTAATTTTACATCTTTATTTTCTCTCTCACTATCATCGCACTAACATATGGCTATCTTGATGGTTTTGAGTACTCCACGACCCACCGAACATAGATCCTTTAGTTCGTTCACATCACTAGTAATCCACCAACCCCAACTCACCCTATAGTCACTCAAAAACAGGATGGCAACACGCAATACTACTCACGTCTAAACCTTCATGTTCTTATGTCTCCCTATTCCAAAATTCCTTGCTTCTTTGGCTTTATCTGATCCGCACTGGGGGATGTTATTGTATGAATGAAATATAATGCTGTAAATAAAAATGGTAACTTGGGTTCTTGTTCCAAGACCTTCTATGTGCCAATATTGATGCATGTTTGTGTTTATTTCAGCATATCTTTCATACCGATGGTTCATTGAGTTTGAGTATAAAGCTCGACTAGTTCCAATGGTAGTAGTCAGCCAGCTTGGCATTGACTGTAGATGAGACTTTTAGTCCGGTTGTCAAGCAGCCAATATTCATACTAACTCCTTAATTTTTGAATTGACCAGACATTGACTTGTTTATCGGCTAGATGCTAAGAACGCTTTTCTTAATGGTGATCTGTTAGATATGCATCAACCTCCAGGTTTTATGGATCCACGATATCCTCATCATGTATGTCGCCTTCAAATGTCTTTATATAGATTGAAACAAGCCCCTCGTGCTTGGTTTCATAGAATAGTTTGCTATATGCTAACAAAGTTTTGGATTTCTCCAATAGATGTGATTCATCTTATTTAGTTACAGATTTGGTAATTGACACAAAATATTTATTGAATTATGTGGATGATATATTTCTCACAGCTTCTTCTTTACTTACTTTGGAAGATTATTTCTCTCTACACAAGATGTTTGACATGAACATATCTTGTGCCCTTAATTATTTCTTAGGACATCTGTTCTCTACAACGTGACACAATAGGACTGTTCTCTCGTCAGAAGAAATAGCTATGGATTTTCTTAAGCGAAGCACAGAAGCTCAACTGCAATCCTACTCAAACTCCCTGTGATACTGGTCCAGCTTGGTCCTGAGGGGAACTCCATTATCAGATCCTATTTGTATCCGGAGTCCTGGTTGGTGGCCTACAAGAACTACATTGACTCGTCCTATTTGTCCCTATTTTGTGCAACAATTTGTCCTATTTATCATGATCCCTCGGGAGCCTTACTTAGCTGCTCGCAAGATATACTTGTTATTTTCATGCACTTTGGATATGTTTTACAGTTATATGCATCCTCGGGATCTTCTCTTGTGGCTTACTCTGATGTTGATTGGGCGGGTTCCCTTTGTTACCACAGATCTACATCTGGGTATTGTGTATTTATAAGCGATTTTTTTTATCATGGTTTGCAAAGAGACAACACACTCTTTCATGTTTTAGTGCATAAGCTGAATATCGGGGCGTTGCTAACGTAGTTGCTGAGATAGCATGGCTACGCAATCTTCTTCGAGAACTATACACACCACTACTGACCGCTACTCTTGTGTATTATGATAAGGTTAGTGTTGTTTATTTATATGCTAATCCAGTGCAACATCAACGAACCAAACACATTGAGATTGACATTCATTTTGTTCGTGATATGGTTGCTATAGGCCACGTGCGTGTTCTTCATGTTTCATTTCGTACCAGCATGCAAATATCTTCACCAAAGGCCTTCCTTCGTCATCATTTGAAGAATTTCACACCAGTTTGAGTGTTCGATTGCCTCCCGCTCAAACTACGGGGGAGAATTAATTGATATGTTTAGGCCCATTGTGATTAAGTTGTAGCCCGTTTATGTACTTCTAGATCTTTCCTCTATAGCATATAAATTATGATCCCTTTATTGAATAATACATGGAAAATTACCAATCTAATAGACTTGGGTTGTGTTTTATCACAAACTGGTCAAAACAGATTACGTAAAAGGACAATGAGTTGGAAGCCGCCCAAAGTTTTATTTTAATGCATACAATACTAAAGTGTTTGTTATCCAACAATATGAAACACGTGTTTATCAGGCTTGTTTGCATGCAGTACTGTTAAATTTAACACTACAGATGTCGCTAAAACATTATCATAAAATATAGCATAATGGTATAGAGAAGGATAGATTCCTCCTTTCAGGGAACTTTTTCTTCTCTTCACCAAGTATTAATCTGTCATGAGCACTAGAGGAAGACAATACAAGCGTCTTCACAGCTAGCTGTTTTAAGGATGCACTTTTTACTTCACTTCCTCGACATGTGTTTCTATCGACTATGTACGTAATGCAGTAATTATGATTACAATAGAAATATTATCACGTAAGATTCTTAATTTTCATTAAAAACTTTTAACAGATTGTAACATCATAAACAATGACTTTGGGCGATTTTAACCTCGTTTTACCTGTTGGTTCCGGTCTTAGCTTTTCATTAAGAGTTTTTAGCAGATTGTAAACATCAAACAGAATATTAATACTAACCGCTTATAGAGAGTGATTAAAGACCACCTTCCAGTTTAGACCACCTTCCATTTTAGAGACACGCGGTCGAACATTGCTAAATAAATATGAATGTTAATTCATTTATTCATAAATATCAATACACACAAAGTTAGTTAATTCAAGTTGTAATAACACAATTGAAATCATTTAATATGAGGTCCAACAAGATATTTTATAAAAGATGTTATTTTAAAACTATTTGCTTATAATCAGTTTTACTTATAAATGATCTCATGTCACATTGCAGTAGTTCCCGATTCTAAGCTTTGTTTACGAAGAGCAGAGACATATACTCTTATTTAACAAATTTAACATATTAACCTGCATCTAGGTGTCCATGTTTGAGACGTTCTAGTGATTGGAATGTAAAGGCAAATTGGATGATTAAGTGTAGAAACGATCCCAATCCTCTCAATCCGCTAATATTAGCACCAATATTATTTGTTGTACCTAATTACAGTTTTGACCACCATTAGACCATTTTACTACGATCATACACAAAAACATATTGAATTGAGCTAAAAACCTATAATCTTAACACAATAGTTTGATGTAGAGAAAATAGGTGGCTGCGGGGGGGAAGTGGCATAAAAGTTGTCAGGAGATGAAGGTTTACTAAAAATGTTTATTTCACTAATGAAATCTTCATAAAATTTTCATATAGTAATTTCAGATTCATCATATCACTAAATTTTGAAAATGTATACTTGATGAAGTGTTATTTTATACACTTTTTCGGGGTCATATAACCCCCTAAATTGTGCAAATATGCCCAAATTATGTACTTAATCATTCCTCGGGATCTTCTCTTGTGGCTTACTCTGATGTTGATTGGGCTGGTTCCCTTGTTACTCACAGATCTACATCTGGGTATTGTGTATTTATAGGTGATTTTTTTTATCATGGTTTGCAAAGAGACAACACACTCTTTCACGTTTTAGTGCATAAGCTGAATATCGGGGCGTTGCTAACGTAGTTGCTGAGATAGCATGGCTACGCAATCTTCTTCGAGAACTATACACACCACTACTGACCGTTACTCTTGTGTATTATGATAAGGTTAGTGTTGTTTATTTATATGCTAATCCAGTGCAACATCAACGAACCAAACACATTGAGATTGACATTCATTTTGTTCGTGATATGGTTGCTATAGGCCACGTGCGTGTTCTTCATGTTTCATTTCGTACCAGCATGCAAATATCTTCACCAAAGGCCTTCCACTGTCATCATTTGAAAGAATTTCACACAATTTTGAGTGTTTCGATTGCCCTCCGCTCAAACTACGAGGAGAATTAATTGATATGTTTAGCCATTGTGATTAAGTTTGTAGCCCTTTATGTAACTTGCCTAGATCTTTCCTCTATAACATATAAATTATGATCCCTTTATTGAATAATACATGGAAAATTACCAATCTAATAGACTTGGGTTGTGTTTTATCACAAACTGGTCAAAACAGATTACGTAAAAGGACAATGAGTTGGAAGCCGCCCAAAGTTTTATTTTAATGCATACAATACTAAAGTGTTTGTTATCCAACAATATGAAACACGTGTTTATCAGGCTTGTTTGCATGCAGTACTGTTAAATTTAACACTACAGATGTCGCTAAAACATTATCATAAAATATAGCATAATGGTATAGAGAAGGATAGATTCCTGCTTTCAGGAAACTTTTTCTTCTCTTCACTAAGTATTAATCTGTCATGAGCACTAGAGGAAGACAATACAAAGGTCTAGGTAGCGTCTTCACAGCTAGCTGTTTTAAGGATGCACTTTTTACTTCACTTCCTCGACATGTGTTTCTATCGACTATGTACGTAATGCAGTAATTATGATTACAATAGAAATATTATCACCGATGAAGATCTAAATTTTCATTAAAAAAATTTAACAGATTGTAACATCAAAAACATGACTTTTGGGCGATTTTAACCTCGTTTTACCTGTTGGTTCCGGTCTCAGCTTTTCATTAAGAGTTTTTTAGCAGATTGTAAACATCAAACAGAATATTAATACTAACCGCTTATAGAGAGTGATTAAAGACCACCTTCCAGTTTAGACCACCTTCCATTTTAGAGACACGCGGTCGAACATTGCTAAATAAATATGAATGTTAATTCATTTATTCATAAATATCAATACACACAAAGTTAGTTAATTCAAGTTGTAATAACAGATTGAAATCAGTTTAATATGAGGGTCCAACAATGAGTAGTTTTATAAATGATGTTATGTTTAAAAGTATTTGCTTATAATCAGTTTTACTTATAAATGAATCGCATGTCACATTTGCAGTAGTTACCGATTTTAGGCTTTGTTTCGAAGAGAGAGACATATACTCTTATGTTAACAAAATTTAAAAATATTAACCTGCATCTAGGTGTCATGTTGGAGACGTTCTAGTGATTGAAGTAAAGGCATAATTGGATGAGTAAGTGTAGAAACGATCCTCAATCCTCTTCTAATCGCTAATATAGCACCAATATTATTTGTTGTACCTAATTACAGTTTTGACCACCATTAGACCATTTTACTACGATCATACACAAAAACATATTGAATTGAGCTAAAAACCTATAATCTTAACACAATAGTTTGATGTAGAGAAAATAGGTGGCTGCGGGGGGGAAGTGGCATAAAAGTTGTCAGGAGATGAAGTTATAAAATTTTTTATTTTCACTAAACGAAAATCTCATAAAATTTTCATATAGTAATTTCAGATTCATCTATCACTAATTGTTAAAAGGTATACTTATGAAGTGTTATTTTATACACTTTTCGGGTCAAAACCCCCTAAATTGTGCCAATAATGCCCCAAATTAGGTACTTAATCATTCCCGGATCTTCTCTTGGGCCTTACTCTGATGTAGATTGGGGGCTGGTTTCCCTTGTTACTCACAGACTATATCTGGGTAGTGTGTGTTTATGGGCAGTTTTTAATCATGGATTTGCAAAGAGACAACACATCTTCACGTTATTATGCATAAGCTGCATATCGGGGCGTTGCTAACGTAGATGCTGAGATCGCATGGGCAACGCAATCTTTTCTATCAGAACTATAACACACCATCTACTGACCGTTTCTCTTGTGTATTATGATAAGGTTAGTGTGAGTTTATTTATAATGCTAATCCAGTGCAACATCAACGTACCAAACCACATTGAGATTGACCAGTTCATTTGTTCGTAGATTATGGTGATATAGCCACGGCGTGTTTTTCCTTCATGTTTCATTTCCTTACCAGCATGCAAATATTTCACCAAAGGCCTTCCTTCGTCACACATTTGAAGAATTTCACACCAGTTTGAGTGTTCGATTGCCTCCCGCTCAAACTACGGGGGAGAATTAATTGATATGTTTAGGCCCATTGTGATTAAGTTGTAGCCCGTTTATGTACTTCTAGATCTTTCCTCTATAACATATAAATTATGATCCCTTTATTGAATAATATATGGAAAATTACCAATTTAATAGACTTGGGTTGTGTTTTATCACAAACTGGTCAAAACAGATTACGTAAAAGGACAATGAGTTGGAAGCCGCCCAAAGTTTTATTTTAATGCATACAATACTAAAGTGTTTGTTATCCAACAATATGAAACACGTGTTTATCAGGCTTGTTTGCATGCAGTACTGTTAAATTTAACACTACAGATGTCGCTAAAACATTATCATAAAATAGCAAAATGTTAATCGAGAAGGATAGATTCCTTGCTTTACAGGGAACTTTTCTTCCACTTCACCATATAGTTATCTGTTCCATGAGCCACTAAATAAGACAATACAAGCGTCTCACAGCATAGCTTGTTTTAAGGATGCACTTTTTACTTCACTTCCTCGACATGTGTTTCTATCGACTATGTACGTAACACAGTAATTATGATTACAATAGATATATTATCACCGATGAAGATCTAAATTTTCATTAAAAAAATTTAACAGATTGAACCATCAAAAACATGACTTTTTGGCGATTTAACCTCGTTTTACCTGTGTTCCGGTCTTAGCTTTCATTAAGAGTTTTTTAGCAGATTTTAAACATCAAACCAGAATAATTAATCCTAACCGCTTATAAGAGTGATTAAAGACAACCTTCCCAGTTAGACCCCTTTCCATTGAAGACACCGGTCGATACAATGCTAAATAAATATGAATGTTAATTCATTTATTCATAAATATCAATACACACAAAGTTAGTTAATTCAAGTTGTAATAACAGATTGAAATCAGTTTAATATGAGGGTCCAACAATGAGTAGTTTTATAAATGATGTTATGTTTAAAAGTATTTGCTTATAATCAGTTTTACTTATAAATGAATCGCATGTCACATTTGCAGTAGTTACCGATTTTAGGCTTTGTTTCGAAGAGAGAGACATATACTCTTATGTTAACAAAATTTAAAAATATTAACCTGCATCTAGGTGTCATGTTGGAGACGTTCTAGTGATTGAAGTAAAGGCATAATTGGATGAGTAAGTGTAGAAACGATCCTCAATCCTCTTCTAATCGCTAATATAGCACCAATATTGTTTGTCGTACCTAATTACAGTTTTGACCACCATTAGACCATTTTACTACGATCATACACAAAAACATATTGAATTGAGCTAAAAACCTATAATCTTAACACAATAGTTTGATGTAGAGAAAATAGGTGGCTGCGGGGGAGGGTGGCATAAAAGTTGTCAGGAGATGAAGGTTTACTAAAAATGTTTATTTCACTAATGAAATCTTCATAAAATTTTCATATAGTAATTTCAGATTCATCATATCACTAAATTTTGAAAATGTATCCTTGATGAAGTGTTATTTTATACACTTTTTCGGGGTCATATAACCCCCTAAATTGTGCAAATATGCCCAAATTATGTACTTAATCATTCCTTTTTATGTTTTTAACAGTTGGATAGCTTTTGGAGTAAATACACGTGACTTGAGCTCATTTGGAGAAGAAACAGACAAGACTGCGGCTCTGCACCAAATCTCTTGAAGAATACGCGTACAATGGTAGATACGGCGTCACATTTTATTTTGACGGCATCATTGTTTACAAAGGATGGCGTATAACAACTTAGAATTTTCATCAACCTATTTTACTATGATCACAATTATACGGGGAAATTTTTCGCTTTATTACATTACTTGCATTGTCAATATCTCAGTATGTCATGTAACTTACATAACTAAAGTAGACGAGCTCACGCAACCTACCTATGTCATCCTGTCTTCATATATGTCAAGCAAACATCACAATATGTCAAGTCAATATCATCATATCCTTATTACAAAGTACATTATTCCTATAATGTACCATTCGCAACGTTATATCAAAACGGGCTTTAAACCGTTATCGTATACCTCTAAACCCTAATTCCATGAAGATTTAATATCTAAAGTGAATGTACAAGCTACTAAAGCATATGTACAAGTAATATAACATTTCATTTGAAATATAAACTCCCTACAAGTCAAGTACAAGCTTTCAAAGCACAATATACAAGTCATTAATGCATGATATCTAAAATAGCCGTTTTACCTCCGTTTTACCTTTAATTTCTTCACCACCACTTTTGTACAAGCTAATACACTCAATATACAATGTGTAAACCCTAATTATTCTATTCATAAACTTTCATACACATTTATACAATCACAACCCTAATACAAAAGTCAGAAACCCTAACCCGAGCAAAATACTAAACCATGACCTGTTTCTTCGTTTTTATCCATTGTAAACTTAAACCAATACTCAAATAAGTTATAATAACTTAATTTACAACATTCTCAATCATATACAATTATCATTTCATCATTTTACTTCAACTATATGCAAATTGAATCCAATAAACCCTAATTGTGCCCTAATTGGAACTTTGGACCCGTTTACTCATTTTTGCCCTTTTTAAACCCAAACCACCTATCAGTTCTTATTATTAATCCTTAATACAATCCTTAAAAACATTAATCCATCATTACTAATCAAATGTACATGAATTACAAGCTTGAAAACCCTAAATAAGCCCTAATGAACCCGAAACCTAGTTCTTTCATTTTGACCCATTTTAAGCTTTCTTTTTGCAAAAAAGAACTTCCATGACAAGAACCTCACCATCCTAAGCAGCTTACACACCTTCTACAACAAATATCTTCATCATTTATAGTTTAAAATTTGCACATGGTCTCTTGTTTCTTTTTGTTTAAGCCGCGACATCACAAGGACCATCCAACACCACAAACCTACTTTCTAGCTCAAACAACACATCATCTAGCTTCTCCTCATCACCCTATAGACCTTATACATGTTCTAACCTGGTAACAAAGTGTCCCTTGGCCTCTAAGGTTCAAAATACTATAATAGGGGCATAAACTCTTCATTTGAACTCATCCCCCACTTCCTCCTCTATAACCCATCATAGCAGCAATAATTTTCTCAATATGAATTCTAATAGATCCTAAGAAGTCCCAATAACAGAAGTGAAGCAAAAGAAATCAAGAAAAGAAGCCCGAGAGACGTTATTCTAGGCGTACGAAGCTAAAAGTCCCAATTTCGACCTGTTTTCAAGCTATAAGCTCAAACCCAGGTTCTATCATCTTCATACCTGCTACTACACTCTTATAATGTTCATATGATCCTAAATAAACTCTTGTTAAAGTTTCATAACTCAATTCATGCTCATTTTCCGATTTGATCCAAAACTGTACACCCGAAACCCTAATTTTGCATTTTTCTTAAAACAAAATGTTATAATGGTTAAATGTTGTTATAATCTATCCTAGCATGCTTAACTAATGTTAAAATAACCACTTTATTGATTA
>BQNB010056720.1:0-20754 GCA_026074375.1 Tanacetum coccineum
TGATTAGGGTTGGTTAATATAAGTAGTGGTATATTATTTATATATTATTATTTATATACCTTAAAGAATTTCAAATCAATGCTTTTCTATGATTGTTCTTTTGATCGTTAGTACGGATGAGTCTTTACGTTCTTCTTTTGGTTCGTAATGTCTTTGCATGAATCTCACTTGTACGTGTTCATTTAACTGTTATTCTGATTATATGGTTCTTTGTACTTTCTTTCTCCTTCAAACAATAAGTTTACGTTTAAGTCCTTACGGTATTTTGCAATCCCTTTTAGTATTATGATGTCCTTTGTTTGAGTTACATATTTTATATTGAGGATGAACTATAAAAATCCTTTTGAATGATATCTTGATGAGGTTTGGGGAAAATTATTTTATTAATTGATTTATGCATACGTTGTGATGCCGCTTTTATGCGAATGTCTCTTTATTTTTATGAAAACTATGTTAACAGTGATTTTTATGAGACGATGTGATACCGGATGCCGGTCAAGACTATGTTTAAAATGATCTTTATGAATAAGATATGTTTAAAATGATCTTTACGAATAAGATATGAAACTATTTTGGGATATGAAACTATTTTTTTATATGCTTGATACGTTTTATTTTGAAAAGTAGGTTTAAAATAATTCATGATGGTAAGATGCGATACACCGTAACATAACTGTGTATGGATTTTTATGACAACTATGTGAAAAAAATGAATTTTTATAAAGATTATATTTAAGACGATTTTTATATTTAAAATGATTTTTTTACTCAAATCGACCTTCTTTCTTGTTTTCAAATGATTTTTATAAAAATAATATTTAGTTGGTTCTTTCGAGTAAAGTCGATTATTGGTATAAGAATTATATCTTTCTCATTTATCAATCTTGATACGTATCATTATTCGAAAATTGTTCCTTTTGTCTTGGTACGCTTTAAGGATTCTTTTGTTTGTGTTTCCTATCGGTATAGATATTTTATCCTTTCTTTTAATGATTCTCATGACATTCGATCCGCATCTATTGTATATGTGAAATCCCTTATATGTTTCCTAGCCTTTGATTCGATATTCATTTGCTACCCTATTTGATAACTCGTAACCCTTTGAATTCATTTTATATACGTTTTATTCGGCCAAGTCACTCTCCGCGGGGAGCATCTATGTTGTTCGTTAAGAAGAAGGACGGTTCATTTCGTATGTGCATGGATTACCGAGAATTGAACAAGCTGACCGTCAAGAACTGCTATCCTCTCCCCAGGATCGACGTTTTGTTTGATCAATTGCAAGGCTAGCATTACTTCTCTAAGATAGATCTTCGATCTGGTTATCATCAGCTGAGAGTGCACAAAGAGGACATTCCAAAAACGGCATTTAGAACGCGTTATGGACACTTTGAGTTTATAGTTATGCCTTTCGAATTGAAGAATGCACCAACGGGTTTCATGGACTTAATGAACCGGGTGTGCAAGTCGTATCGAGATAATTTTGTCATTTTGTTCATTGATGACATCTTGATATATTCGAAGTCCGAGGAGGATCACGAGGTTCATTTAAAATTAGTTTTAGAGCTGCTAAAGAAGGAAAGTCTGTTTGCCATGTTTTCTAAGTGTGATTTTTGGTTATAAGAAGTATATTTTCTCGGGCATGTGGTAAATAGCAATGGTATTCATGTGGACCCAAGCAAGATCGAAGTGGTGAAGAACTGGAAAGCTCCTAAGACACCGTCAAAAATTTGGTCATTTCTGGGATTGGCTGGTTACTATCGATGTTTTATCGCGAATTTTTCTAAGATTGTTAAAACCCTTACTTCACTAACACAGAAGAATAAGAAGTATGAGTGGGGCGTGGAAGAAGAGGAAGCCTTTCAGACATTAAAGGTCAATTTGTGTAATGCACCAATATTGTCATTGCCTGACGGAACAGAAGATTTTATAGTTTATTGTGATGCGTCAAATTAAGGATTGGGATGTGTGCTCATGCAAAGAGGCAAGATAATTATGTATGCCTCGTGGAAATTAAAGATTCACGAGAAGAACTATACCACGCATGATTTAGAGTTGGGTGCAGTGGTCTTTGCTCTTAAGATTTGGAGACATTACTTTTATGGGACGAAAAGTGTTATCTATACGGATCATAAGAATCTTCAGTATATATTCGACAAGAAGGAGTTAAATATACCCTGAAGAAGATGGATTAAATTGTTCAGTGACTACGATTGTGTACCATCCATAAAAGGCGAATGTAGTGGCCGATGCGTTAAGTAGGAAGGAAAGAGTGAAACTGAGACGAGTGTAAGCGATGTCTATGACAATTCAGTCTAGCATTCAGGGAAAGTTGTTGGCTGCTCATAATGAGGCGACCAAGGAAGAGAACGCGCAACCCGAAATGCTGTGTGGCTTGAATAAACAAATGGAAAAGAAGGAAGATGAAGGTTTATACTTTATGGATAGAATATAGGTTCCTTTGATAGGTGATGTAAGGACCATAATTATGGACGAGGCGCATGCTACGAGATACTTTGTTCATCTGGGAGCGGATAAGATGTATTATGATTTATGAGACATGTATTGGTGGCCGGGTATGAAAAAGGATATAGCTACATATGTTAGTAACTGTTTGACTTGCTCGAAAGTGAAGGCCGAACATCAGAGACCATCAGGTTTGCTTAAACAACCAGAGATACCTGAGTGGAAATAGGACAAAATCACCATGTATTTTATCACTAAGTTGCCAAGGTCAAGTGGTGGATATGATCCTATTTGGGTATAGTCGATAGATTGACCATGTCAGCTCATTCTCTGGCTATACGTGAAGACTATAATATGGAGAAGTTGTCAAGACTTTACATCGATGAGATAGTATCAAGGCATGGAGTACATGTGTCGATTATTTCTGATCGGGATGGATGATTTACGTCATGGTTCTGGCAAACATTGCATAGAGCCTTAGGAACACTGTTGGATATGAATACGGCTTATCATCCTCAAATAGATGGACAAAGTAAGCATGTTATTCAGACTTTAGAGGATATGTTAAGAGAAGGTGTGACTGATTTTGGTGGCAGTTGGGATACTCATCTACCTATAGTTGAATTTTCCTATAATAATAGTTATCATTCGAGTATTCGATGTGATCCATATGAAGCGTTATATAGAAGAAAGTGTAGGCCACATGTCCTTTGGGATGAAGTCGAAGAGACTCGATTGATTGGTCCTGAAGTGGTGTGGTGTTAATTAAGGAGAGGCTCAAGGCAGCTAGAGATCATCAAAAGAGCTATGCTGATACTAGGCAAAAGTTGTTAGAATTTGAGGAAGGTGATTGATGTGTCGTTGTAGTTTAGGTAATTTTAAGTTATCAAGTTTTACATTTATATTTTTTTGACTTTACCTAAAACAAAACTTTAACGGGCAGTGTGCCCTATCAGATGTAGCTTCGTTGGTAAGTAGGGTGTCGATCACTAAGAGCGAGAGCGTTAATATATAGTTCTATCAATATTTTGGTTAACTAAACTATGTTAATTTAAACTATGTTAATTCTAATCTATGTTAAACCTATGTTAATCATAATTCTAAAGGATACGGGGGTTTTCAGTCTAAGAGACTGGCACGGGTTTGTAGTAACTTAGATCAATTTAAAACACAATAACACACGGAAGCAGATAAACAAAAGATAGAAGAGCGGTCTAGCCAAATATAAGAAAACCGTATTAACCATGATTAATCCAATTCTAACGATGGTTTGTTTATTTAGTGCAATGAGTGCTTATCTCGAGGCGGCATATCATTCCAAGATTTAGGCGGTACTTCTTCCTAATAACTAGGCATGTAGAATTCTGTCACAATTAAACGCATCCGCATAAAGCATCCTATTTGCTGATTATAATCTATCTTAGGAGATTAATAATGGTGATCTTATTAAACCCTAGCTCATGGAGACTTTACCCACTTACTGCTTAATGGCAATTTATATTCTATTAGTCCATTGTCTAAGTCTTTACCAAAGGAATCAGTACGTTATTTGTTGATCCTAGGTCACCTGCTAGTCCAACTTGTTCACATAAACCAATGGTAAAGATAGGGCATTAATTGTGATCCTATTGTTCTTGATATATAAGTCACTATATGTGCGATCATCCGGCATCTAGCTAACTGGTCGGTATCACATATCCATTTGAATGATAGGTCGCATACAAAAGCACGTAAACAAGTATGAATTGATAAACATAAACAAGCAATCAACGATAAATTAAGCATTCGATATAAACAAACAAAACATTCAAATCTTCATAATCGTGGCTAATACCCAAGGGTATTAGCCCTTAATCATCGTAATCAATACAAGAGTAATAATTTCAAACAAGTAACTAACCGAGTTTAACCAAATGAAACCAAAAATCAACGATACTAGAGTATGGGAGATTACAAGGTGTTTCCTATGGAATTAATAGCTTTGCTTGACTTCTTCTGCTCTTCTTGTCTTTTGAAAATCGACTTTTGTGGTTACGGTATCAAAAATATGATCAAGCACACCTAAAACTCGTTTTGAGGTCTTCTATTTATAGTGTATGGAATTTGATCGATACGGCGTATTAGTTGAGGTCAATACGGCATATCGGGGGTTTCTTGGAGTAAGGATCACGTTCAATATCTTCTAGAATATTATATTACTATATCTTGGATACGACGTATAGAGATCTTCTGGATACGACGTATTGGACTTTGATTCTTCGTGGTTTCTTGTCAAGTGCAGGCACAGATACGCCGTATCTTCCTTGATGGATACGGCGTATTGGATGTCAGAACAATATTCTTCATATTTCTCCGTTTAAGCTCCAGAATGCGTGCCTTTTCGCTAATCTTTACAAAGTACTCCATAATTACTGCAAATCTCAAATATAAACAATTAAGTAACAATTCTTGCAATAATTATACAAAATGGGTTATTTACATGGGATAAATGATGATATAAAAGTGACGTTATTTGATGTCATCAAATATCTCCCCACTTGAATCCTACTTGTCCTCAAGTAGCCTTTCAAAATTTATGAAAATGTATCCCTAAGGATTTTTCCATTAGGTGTTTATTTGATTAATTACTAGTACATAACCAAACACCTCACGAAATAGGTAGATGAAAACACTCAAATCACTCGACTAATATATGTGGTAACATGTAACTAATTCGCTCAATTGCTCAGTCGTGACAAGTATTCTATCACAGGCTGAGCAATTGGGTTTATTTTAAAAGGCTTAAAGGGTTTGATCACTCTTTTTAGTCTCTATGGATACCATTATTCCAGAAAAGGTGACAAAGACCATACATACACACCCATAACGATGGGATAGACATATATGACTGCATTCAAACCTTAACTCGAATAAGCTAAAGAATAAGACTAGTAGTAATATATGGTATAAATCTTCTAATCCTTTTTACAAAAGTAATAAACCAAGAAGGCGGACAAAATCACACATACATGTCCGTAACGACGGAATAGACACATGTGATTGCTCGCATCCTCATTCGAGTAAAAAATAAGGATAGAGATTAGGAAAAGGAAATAAATGTTGTTAAATAAAAATTTACAAAACAAATAGACTAAGTCCAAACAAATATGGGACACGTTACTAGATACTTTCCCAACCGTTACTATGATAAAGACAAGAAATATTTACACAAACATCTAGATCATAGATAAAAAACAATCTTAAATTGGCGTTCCCGTAACGATCAACTTTCCAATCATCATACATGACATATATTTACAAGACAAGTGGCGATATTGAACCACTGTTATACAAAACTTACATCGTGATCTATAATACGTATCAACGAATAATCGATCCTTTAAATAATATCATCGGTTTAAGCTTTAACGAACCGACTATCTTCATAATCTCCTCCTCTTTTTTGTAGCAATTTTCTAATTTTTTTCCATTTTTTAAACAATATAATACTAATCTCGATGTAATTTCACCATCTTCACGCTTATAATAACTCCAGATAATTTCTTCCATAATTCTTCGTTCTTTGTACTCGGATATAACAATAATTGTGATGGTAGTAAAAATACATGAGTTTGACTACTTTTACATTCCCAATTGCAATGTACAATTTTCCCAACCATACCAGAGATAGAAAATAACACAAGACATAGGAAATACATACTTTACACTTAAAGCAACTAGCAACTGATAAATGGACTTAATCTAACAGGGTAGGCTAAGGTGTAAAGGTGTAACAAAACAAATAGTTGGTGTTATCATAAAGGATTGGCTCTACCGTTTTTTCTAGGGGATATTACTCTTAAAGTGAGAGTAAACAAAGGGTTTATATGGGGGTTAACTAACCGATGTGGTTAGTTAATAACACAACATATATAGGCTTTTTGGGTGTAATCCTAGAAATTTACCAATTTAAACAAGTTACTCCATCTAAATCCATAGTACTCATTATTGTGGTCTCGAATAGATATACCAAGCCAAGTTCTAAAGTCTACAACATCACCGGCACACTCATATTTTTGTGGGATTTAGGTAAATATTTAGAAACGGATAAGGCTGAATCCTCACAATATCTAATAAGGGTTATGTGTGCAGGTTATGTAACTAGTAATTTCACAAAAGTATGCTTGATTTTTTTTTTAATTTAAGCATAATTTAAGCATATTAATGTGTAAAATAGGACAAGCAGTGTTCTAATTCTCATCCCTCCACTTAAATTATACAATGCCCTTGATTTATAAAAATTAACATTAAAAACATGAAACAAAAGAATTAGAACGAGAAACTCCCCTGATATTTGCTCGACATGATTCTCCATGTTGAGTATATGAGCAATAATGTATGTTGTAAATGCGTCTGGATACCAGCATGACTACAACATACATTAGATTCCAGATAATAGATACTCCACCAACATTTTTGATTTCTTTCTAGCGAGGTCCTGTGCAAAATATAAAAAAACCATGCAATCCTATCTCGGGGTATCCTACAGTTAATAAAAAAACTAAACTGTACAGGAAGTCAATATGTCATATCCCAAAACAAGGATACGTCGTATTGAAACATGCCAAATACGTCGTATCATATAATGAATACGTTGTATTGAAAGAACTGACAATAATATTTTTAAATGCAGAAAAAATAAAAACTGATAACGTCCAGACATTCAATACGTCGTATGGTATAGAGCGGATACTTCATATTGACGTCTAGGAAGATAAACTCGATAAAAATAAATTAAAAACTGTCCAGGTTGTTTCCCGGGAAGCATTTTTCTTTTCAACGAAGTCTTTAAGATAGACCTTTCTTCAGCTTCCTTTACTCCGCCCTTGTGACCAACCATCCTTCGTCCATGTTGCGAAAGATCTCCTGGTAAGCGTGACATGCATCTTTATTGGTTCTTGTTAAATCATCGTACTCATATTTCTTTATAGAAACATACTCTTCTTCCTGGCCAAATGAATACTTGATCATTTCAAACCTTCTAATTTCGTAAATTGGCGATTCTTGAGCTGGATCATCAAACAATTCACATCTTTCTTCATCTTCTTGTTCCTTCTCCTCATGAGCATTACTGTAGTAGTTCGCGTATGGTCTGCGTATGTGATCCCTCCAATTAGTAAATGGATAACATTCATGATCGTTTACTTTCGACTAATAATCTTGAAGCTTTACCAACAATTCATGATCAAGTTCATGAAAGTTTTCAAAACATGTTTTTAACCATGCGCAAAAATTTGTTACACTTTGACTTGCATCACCTCATGATATTTTATAAATGGCTTTCTGCTTCAGGGCTTCCTCTTTTAAACTGCTATCTGTTAACTCATCGTACCATTCGTAGTCTTGAAAGTATGTCATATAACGAACTTGAACCATTCCTGGCAACTCTCCACCGTTACAGAATCTATCTTCATTCGAATTGCAGTTGGGCCATTTATTTTTCCCATTTTTGAAACGAAAAGGTTCGCAAATATGATCACATATTTCATATGGTACTCCATCTTTGGACTATGGTTCACCAACTTCATTATTCAATTCGTTCTCATAATCTTCATAAGTCTTTGTTCTTTCAATATCGTGAGTAAATAATTCCGTATCAACTTTGAGAAGCCAATTAAACTCTTTGAATTCTATGCGCATTGGTGTTTCGTAGTCGAATAAGTTGGTTTCTATCCTGAAGATTTCAGCGATTTCGTGTTCATCATTATTATTAGCTTCCTCAAGATCAGGAAATCCCTTATTAGTAACTCCTTCTTTATTATCGACCTTTTTCCAAAAATCCCGTAGAACTTCCCTGGTGAATGGATCTATCATCATATGGTTAGAAAATTTAGAGGCCAACCATTCTTCAAACATAGTATTAGTCGGATCCTTCTAAGCTTTAGTCCCCATAACATTACAAGTACGAGAAGGTAGATAATATTTCTGAAAAAATTTCTCATTCAATCTACCCAAGTAGTAAGCGAGCCTCTAAATTCATCAAACCATTTACTTGCGTTTCCAACTAACGAGATTGGGTCAACAATTTTAAGGAAGTATTCGATATGTTCGACCGCGTCTTCTCCATTAGTTCCACTGAAGGCATTATCGCACAAATCATCAAGGAATTTTCCTTTTAGTTCATAAGCAGCTTTACCGTTAACCGTAATACTCATGATACCTGAATAATAATTTGCTCGATTTTTAGTCACGAATTCTTCCATAGTTGTATTCGTCTTAATTTCTGCCATTACTTCTTCAATCTACTCACTCTAATTAGTACAATATGTAACAAAGGTAAAAATATCAGCAGGATTTGCTCAGAAGAAAGGTAATACAGAAATTTAAGCACGAAAATCAAATATGAAGAATTTGTTTCAACTATTATCAGTTGATCAATACGCCGTATTCTATTAATTTGAATACGCCGTATCAATCTGTTGAACAGGATACACTGTATTGGTTAAGAAAGTTTGATACACCGTTTTCAATTAATTTGAATACACCATATTAGGTTATCGTCCAGAACAGTGTATAACAAATAAAACAAATACACAAACAAAACAAAAAAACAATTAAAAACAAATATACAAAATTTTACACAAATCTAAATTACACCAATCCTAGGGGTTAAGTTAAAATAATGTTAATAACCAAAATATTAAATAAAAAATAAAGATTAAACAACTACACTCCCTGACAACGACGCTAAAACTTGATGTGTCGTTGTAGTTTAGGTAATTTTAAGTTATCAAGTTTTACATATATATTTTCCCGACTTTACCTAAAACAACACTTTAACGGGCAGTGTACCCGATCAGATGTAGCTTCGTTGGTAAATAGGGTGTCGATCACTAAGAGCGAGAGCATTAATCTATAGTTCTATCAATATTTTGGTTAACTATACTAAGTTAATTTAAACTATGCTAATTTTAATCTATGTTAAACCTATGTTAATCTTAATTTTATCGGAAAAGGGGGTTTTTAGTCTAAGAGACTGGCACGGGTTTTGTGGTAACTTAGATAAATTAAAGACATAATAAGACACGCAAGCAAATAAACAAAAGATAGAAGAGCAGTCTAGCCATATATAATAAAACTGTATTAACCATGATTAATCCAATTAAAATGTTGGTTTGTTTATTTAGTGCAATGAGTGCTTATCTCAAGGCGGCATATCATTCTAAGATTTAGGTGGTACTTCTTCCTAAAACCTAGACACGTAGAATTCTGTCACAATTAAACGCATCCGCATAAAGCATCCTATATGCTGATTATAATCTATCTTAGGATATTAATTATGATGATCTCATTAAACCCTAGCTCATAAAGACTTTACCTACTTACTGCTTAATAGCAATTTATATTCTAGTAGTCCACTGTCCGAGTCTTTACCAAAAGGAATCAGTACGTTACTTATTAATCCTAGGTTACCTGCTAGTCCAACTTTTCACATAAACCAATAGGAAAGATAGGGCATTAATTGTGATCCTATTGTTCTAGATATATAAAGCACTACATGGAGAGTTATCCTGGCATCTAGCTAACTTGGTCGGTATCACTAGATCCAGTTGAATAATAGGTCGCATACAAAAGTACGTAAACAAGCAATCAACGATAAATTAAGCAATTGATATAAACAAATCAAATATTTAAATCTTCATAATCATGGCTAATACCCAAGGGTATTAGCCCTTAACCATTATAATCAACACAAGAATAATAATTCAACCAAGGTAAACTAACCGAGTTAAACGAATGATACCAAAAATCAAAAGATTACTAAAGTATAGGAGATTACAAGGTGTTTCCTATGGAATTAATAGCTTTGCTTGACCTCTTATGCTCTTCTTGTCTTCTGAAAATTGACTTTTGTGGTTAGGGTATCGAAAATATGATCAAGCACACCTAAAACTCATTTTAGGCCTTATATTTACACTGTCTGGAATTTGGTCGATACGCCGTATTGGTTGAAGTCAATACGACGTATTGGAATTTTCTTAGAGTAAGGACCCTGTTCAATATCTTATAGAATATTTTATTACTATATCTTGGATACGGTGTATAGAGGTCTTCTGGATACGGCGTATATGACTTTCTTCTTCGTGGTTTCTTGTGAAGTGGAGGCACAGATACGCCGTATCATCCTTGATGGATACGGCGTATTGGATGTCAAAATAGTATTCTTCATATTTCTTCGTTTAAGATCCAGAATGCGTGCCTTTTAGCCAATCTTCACAAAGTACTCCATAATTAAGTATAAATGATTAAGTATCAATTCTTGCAATAATTATACAAAATGGGTAATTTAAATGGGATAAATGATGCTATAAAAGTGCCGTTATTTTATGTCATCAGTGATCAAGTGTTACTGAAAGTGTCTCCACGAAAGGGTGCAGTACGTTTCGGGAAGAAAGGTAATTAGCTCCGAGATATGTAAGACCATTTGAGATTCTTGAAAGAATAGGTCCGATAGCTTATCGGTTAAGGTTGCCCCAGGAGTTGAGTAATATACACTAAACATTTCATGTGTCGAATCTGAAGAAGTGTTTGGCGGATGCAAATCTGTATGTGCCATTGGAAGAAATTAAGGTAGACAAAACCCTTAGTTTTGTTGACGAACCTGTAGAAATTATGGATCGTGAAGTTAAGAAGTTGAAACGTAGTAGGATCCCAATTGTTAAGGTTCGTTGGAACTCTAAGCGTGGACCTGAGTTTACTTGGGAACGAGAGGATTTTATGAAGGCTAAGTATTCGAATATTGTTTGCGAATCGTGTTGATGTAAGTACTAGTTAAATTTTGGGACGAAATTTCACTAGGGAGGGGAGAATGTGACAACCACGAATTAATGAGGTTAGTTTAACCGTTAGATTTAGCTTGTCTAGATTTATGTGTTTTGAATTCCGTGCGTAAGTCAATTTGGTGGTTTATGTGGTTCGATATATATGTTATTATATGAGTTTGTGATAGTAGAAATGAATGATTTAATCATTTCATTCCGTATGTGATGGTGATTTTGGAAGTATAGTGAGTTTCATTATTTTTTATCGTCGGTAAAATTAATAAAGTATGAATCGTTAAGTTCGGGTTGAGTTTATTTAATAAGTTGGGGTTTCATATTTTATTTATGTTATAAATAAAAAAAATAGCTGGGAAAAATTTATAGTTGGTATAAGTACTTTTATTTTAGAGTATGTATTATTTAAGTGTTTAAGGTAAGTATGTAGTAGCTAGTTTTGTAAAAAATATATATAAATTTTTAAAAAAGGGGTACTGAAATTTTTTTTAAAAAAAAGAAGAAGGGCCCAAGACACATAGAAAGCCCATAACTAAAGCCCATGGCCGGTTATTAGTTTGTTGATCCCACTTCAATAGATGGAATTCCTTAAGCTTGTATAAAGATTAGTTATATTAGATAAATCTAACACAACTATAGTAAAAACTTTGTTTGAATGTATTAAAGATTATGCGGAATTTAATCTTTATTATTAAGAAGAATTATCAATGAAACAGTAAACCCAATGAACATATAATTCAACAAAACATAAAAGCTCCAATATTATAATAATACGAATACTCTCAAAGTATTAGGGTTACAAAGACCTTTAAGCTATGATAATTCTATGAATGACTGGTTATATTTTTCTATATAAACAGACTCATTCTTTTTATAAAATTCAAGTTTTTCTTCCATTGATTCTAAACCTGTTTTATAACCTAAAACCATTAAACTAGATTTCTCTAAATCTCTTAATAGTTGATCATTTTGAGCTTTAAGTAATTTAACAGTTTCCATACAAGATTTTGAATAATTTGAATCATTGGATACATCTGAGTCAGAATTTGAAGATGAGAAAGCCATGAGTGCATAATTAGGCCCTTCCTTTGCCGGATCACTCCAGTCATATCCACCAAGACCATCATATGACACCAAAGCTGTGGAAGTAGATGTTTCCACATGCACACTTCTTCTTGAGCTTTCCCTGTTCTTGTTGTCTTGATTTCTTGGAGCTCTACAGTCCCTAGCAAAATGTCCCCTTTTGTGGCAGTTGTAGCACTCCACTTTGGACTTATTAAAACCAATGGTCTCATTGCCATTAACAGTAAGCTTCCTTCCTGTATTCTTCAAAAACCTTCTATCCCTCATAGTCAACATGGCCATTTGTCATCTCAAATCCATCTCTTCTATGTCATCAGGATAGATTTGTTGCAAGTCCTCATGTGCAAGTTGAGGACTATTTGGTTGACTAGCAAAGAATGAACAAATAACAACATCACTTAAGTTACCAATATTTGTAGTGTAAGTAGTATTACCTTGAGTGCTAGTAGTAGAAACTCCATGAGCAACATTAACTGCTTCATTAGAGCTGCTAGTGTCGTTATTTGAAAAGGACATAAAAGCCATGTTCTGTGTGCTTGAACTTGAATTAGACATTCTTTTGACTTTTGGTTCATACACCTTAAGGTTGTTGTAGAGATCATCCATGCTCATTGTATCCAAATCAGCTTTATTCCTCCACACAACAACATGTGTGTTCCACTCAGGTGACAAGTTTCTTAATAACTTTTGATTAACATCTTCTTGTGAAAGCTTTTCATCTAAAAGCTCCAACTGACTCATAAGCTTTTGAAGCCTATCAAAGGTTTGATCAAGCATCTCTGAGCTTGGAGCAATGAAGTTTTCATATTGCTGTTTTAAGAGATTTCTTTGAGTCTTCTTAGTAGCTTCATTCCTACCAAATCTTTTTTCTACAGCTTCCAGCAACTGCTTAGCATCCTTAATAGAGTTAAACTTTAACTGATGTTCATTGGGAATGCCCATCATTAAAGTACTTCTAGCCTTCACTTCTAATCTTCTCTGAGCCTTATCTTCAGCAGATGTAATAGGCATCACTGTTGTAACACCTTCCACAACTTGTGTTTTTGGCAAGGTTGCACCATTCTCTATGACTTCCCACAGTGCATAGTCTATCATCTGGATGTATTGTTCAATCCTCATCCTCTATAACTCAAACTCACCCGGTTTGAGCATGGAAACTTTGGATGCAGCCACCATGTGTGCAGAATCTTGATCCATATCTTCTAGCAAAGTTTCTCAAAGCAACAAGCTCTGATACCACTTGTTGATCCCACTTCAATAGATCGAATTCCTTAAGCTTGTATAAGGATTAGTTATATTAGATAAATCTAACACAACTATAGTAGAAACTTTGTTTGAATGTATTAAAGATTATGCAGAATCTAATCTTTAATATTAAGAAGAATTATCAATGAAACAGTAAACACAATGAACATATAAGTCAACAAAACATAAGAGCTCTAATATTATAATAATACGAATACTCTCAAAGTATTAGGGTTACAAAGACCTTAAAGCTATGATAATTCTATGAATGAATTGTTATATTTTTCTATATCAAACTGATATTTATCTCCAAAATCATTTGACTAAAGACCTTATACATCTGAGACTTTCCATCAGCCCTGATTATCTGGTAATAGCTTTTCTTTCCCTCTGTGTGAATTTTCAAGTCAACAATGCTTGGAGACTTAACAGCCAAAGGAATAACATTAATTGATACTTCCTTTTCATTAGGAACAATTTCCATGAGCTCTTTAATCTTAGCTGCTTCTTGATCATTATCCATTTCAGTTGTTGTAAATTGGTACATAGTTCCATCAATTCCTTTAGTTTAAGACTATCCTCACCACTTCAAAGTGTGTTACCTCTTGCGAGCAGTGGATCATTGAAATGTTTAGATACATTCTCAAACCCAGTTTGAGAAATTGTATCCCCTATGGTTTTTTGGCACCTGGGACCACTACCTAAACTAGTTCCTGGGGAACTTGGTTCATTAAGTGTTGCCTTGAATTGGGTGTCACACCCCGCCAAGGCGGAATCGCAAGGCATGATCAATAGGCATCATCACAACACAAGGCATCAAAATAGATAAAACTAAAAATGACATTCAATAAACTTCAAGATCCAAAGCGTGTTATGACAACGCCCAAAACAAAAATCCAACATATAATGCATGAAGAACAGAACATGACAAGTTCAAATGAAAACTAAAACAGATAAATCATAGACTCCGCATGCAAGCCTATGGTCCAGCTAACTTCTCTTCCTAACTCTTTACACGTTTTGCTCACCTGGAAATGATGCTAAAAACGTCAACATAATTGTTGGTGAGAGTTACAGGTTTAAGACTCACTTATGACACTGTGATCAACAAAAACAACATTTACGAACATATATGCTTGGCTATTCTATCACAAAATAAATTCACATATATCTGGGGTAGATCGTACCCCTCCGTCCCACAATATCTCCGCGCAAGACTGACCCACTTGACTAGCAAAGTCCATTCGGGTCTCACACAAGGTCATGTCATCCTCACATACACATGCCTTACCACAATTCATATCACATAGCAATAGCACATAGCAATCATATAGTTCGACACTTAAAAACACATATCACGGTTCATAATTCAAAAACAGTTTTGCATCATTTCCATCCCAAAATATAAGTAAAAAGTGGGACTGTAAAACTCACCTGATGCAAAGCAAATTCCAATTCCTTCACTTAATCTTGCAAAGAATCTAAACAAAACAATACACACATATGTTAACATCGATTAGTCCCACACAGCCAATCGATGTAACAATCACAACGATGGATACTCTATATCCTATCTTGATTCAACTCTTCTATATACTCCTCATACTTGCTAACCTCAAGTTACCTCACAAACTTTACTTCTCAACTTTCTGCTTTTTACTCAGTTTTTATAGTCACAAGATGACTCTAAATAAAATACTTAAACACCTAATTGGTTCTTCTCCTTACATCCCATAGCTCCCCAATGAGTTGTGAGCTTCTATGATTTTTGGATAAAAATAATAGTGAGTGGGGGGGTCGGGGGTTTGGGGGGTGGGGGGGGGGGGGGAGGGGGACCAGTGGGGGGTGATGTTTAAAAAGTTGGCGGATGGGCATCCGGACAGAAATGCACCGCAGATTCAGGATCTGAACGGCGACAGCCAAAACGTTTTTTAAACTTTTCATAAGTGTCTAGAATTTGACCTGATTCGACCTTCAAAAAGTTTAGCTTGAGCAGACCCATTTAAACACTTAGGAAAATTCTACTAAAATTCTAAAAAATCATAAACATCATGAACTCACTACAATAGCAAGAACATTAATTAAAAAGACGTTTTGATATGGTTTTTGACCTCACAAACACAACTCAGAATCTTCCCCGAAATCTCAGTTTTGACAACGAATCTTGTTTGATTATTTTGACTAACTTCCACTCACTTTTAATTCATGAAACCACTTGGGTTGGAAATTAGACTCTATGTAGTTAATTTTAGGCTCAAGAAAATTAATAAAAGCTATCCGTATGACCGAGATATGGCTCTCGCAAGATGATTTAAAATTCTGTCCAGATTTCTATTCCGAATTTAGCATAATTAACCCTAATTAACTTACCCATAACCCTAATTATTAACCCTAAAATGATTTTTGATGATCAAAACCTCTTAATTACAGATTATTTACAATAACCTAATCCATCCTTAATGATTGTTACGTTAAATAAAATCAATTGAATTGAAAAGGGATTTAGAAAACATTACCTTAACTCTTAAAAATCAAAACCCTAAAAAATTTTGGGTTTCCCTTTGTTCTTTGTGTTGTTCGACCGGCCAAGGAGAGAGGAGAGGAGAAAAAAAAGTTATTTTTGATTAAGTTATGATTTGTATTTATAGGCTTAGGAAAATATAATTACCAAAAACAAGTTGTACTCAAATTGGGATTTTTTTTCCCTTTTTTTCTTCCCTTGTTCGGCCGATCCACACAACCACCCTTTTAATTATATTTTATTTATTTATTATACATGTACTTTAATTCTAAGTAAAAATCTTTAATTATTTTGCTAAACCTTGAACTTTCTAACTAGTTTTCAAACTAACCTTCGATTCTAACTATTTTTAAAAATAGAAAGTACTCTACAATCTATAAAATACTAAACTAATATATATAATATGAATTACATATACATAGTACGTACACAGAATATTACGTACACGACATTTGAAACTACGCAAAGCTTTCAAATGATTTCATTTCCACAAGTACCATGATTCATCACTCATGTACTTCCATCTCATACACATATAAAACACATAATGACACACATAAACTGAATTATACAGGCTTTAACTAACCTGCTAAAATCTCATTTGTCACAGTATCCCCTCCTTTAGGAAATCTCGTCCCGAGATTTTAACCATTAGTCTCGACAATAGCATTCTCAAACAACTGGGGATACTTAGCCTTCATATGATCCTCACGTTCCCAGGTAAACTCTGGTCCACGCTTGGAATTCCATCGCACTTTCACAATAGGTATTTTACTACGCTTAAGAGTTTTGACCTCACGGTCCATAATCTCTAAAGGCTCTTCTACAAAACGTAAGGTCTTATCTACCTTAATCTCATCCAACGGCACATGCAAATTTGCATCAGCTAAACACTTCTTTAGATTTGACACATGAAACGTGTCATGCACACTACTCAATTCTTCAGGTAATCTCAACCTATATGCCACAGGACCAATTCTCTCGAGGATCTCGAAAGGTCCTACAAATCTTGGAGCTAACTTTCCTTTCTTTCCAAACCGCACTACACCTTTCCAAGGTGAGACTTTCAACATTACATGATCACCAACTTGAAACTCTAAAGGTTTCCTTCTATTATCTGCGTAGCTCTTCTGACGATCTCTAGCAGCTTTAAGCCTATCTCTAATCACAACCACTTTATCAGTTGTTTCTTGCACCAACTCTGGTCCAATTAATCCGCTATCTCCTATCTCAGCCCACAATACTGGCGACCTACACTTCCTTCCATATAACGCCTCAAAAAGAGCACAACGAATGCTCGAATGATAGCTATTGTTATAGGAAAATTTAGTCAATGGCAAATGAATATTCCAACTTCCATTGTCGTGTAGTTCTTCTCGTGGCTCTTTAATTGTCTTGATGCATAGGCGATTACCTTATCCCTTTGCATAAGAACACATTCCAATCTTTGGTTTGACGCATCACAATAAACCATAAAATATTTTACTCCATCCGGTAACGATAATTTTGGTGCATTACACAAATTGTCCTTCAACGTTTGAAAAGATTCCTCCTGCTTCTCACCTCACTCATACTTCTGATTCTTCTGAGTCAACGAAGTAAGAGGTTTAGCAATCTTGGAGAAATTCTCGATGAAACATTTGTAATATCCAGCCAATCCCAGAAATGATCTTACTTCAGATGGTGTCGTAGGGGCTTTCCAACTTTTCACCGTCTCAATCTTACTTGGGTCCACGTGAATACCGTCATGATTTACCACGTGTCCAAGAAAATGTACCTCTTGCAACCAGAACTCGCACTTGGAGAACTTCGCATACAACTTCTCCTTCCTTAGCAAATCCAACATCAATCTCAAATGATTTTCATGATCCTCCTTCGTCTTTGGGTATATCAAGATATCGTCAATAAATACTATGACGAACTTATCCAGGTACGGTTTGCACACTCGGTTCATTAAGTCCATGAAACTGCGAGTGCAATGGCATAACCGTAAACTCAAAATACCCATATCGTGTTCTGAACACGGTCTTCGAGATATCATCATCCTGCACTCTCAACTGATGATAACCAGATCGAAGGTCTATCTTAGAGAAGTAGCGCGCTCCTTGAAGTTGGTCAAACAAATCATCAATCTTAGGAAGTGGATAATGATTATTGATGGTTAACTTGTTCAGTTCACAATAGTCTATACACATACGGAACGATCCGTCCTTCTTCTTGACAAGCAAAACTGGCGCTCCCCATAGTGAGTGACTTGGCTAGATAAATCCCTTGTCTTGTAACTCTTGAGGTTGCTCTGATAGTTCTTGCATCTCCGAAGGCGCCAGTCGATATGGCGACTTCACTACGGGCGTCGCTCCAGGAATCAAATCTATACGAAAATCCACTTGTCGTTGTGGCGGTCGTGTTAGTTCTTCTCTTGTGGCTCTTCAATTGTCTTGATGCATAGGCGATTACCTTATCCCTTTGCATAAGAACACATCCCAATCCTTGGTTTGACGCATCACAATAAACCACAAAATCTTCTACTCCATCCGGTAACGACAATATTGGTGCATTACACAAATTGTCCTTCAACGTTTGAAAAGCTTTCTCCTGCTTCTCACCCCACTCATACTTCTAATTCTTCTAAGTCAACGAAGTAAGAGGTTTAGCAATCTTGGAGAAATTCTCGATGAAACGTCTATAATATCCAGCCAATCCCAGAAATGATCTTACTTCAGATGGTGTCGTAGGGGCTTTCCAACTTTTCACCGCCTCAATCTTACTTGGGTCCACGTGAATACCGTCGTGATTTACCACGTGTCCAAGAAAATGTACCTCTTGCAACCAGAACTCGCACTTGGAGAACTTCGCATACAGCTTCTCCTTCCTTAGCAAATCCAACATCAATCTCAAATGATTTTCATGATCCTCCTTCGTCTTTGAGTATATCAAGATATCGTCAATAAACACTATGACGAACTTATCCAGGTACGGTTTGCATACTCGGTTCATTAAGTCCATAAAAACTGCGTGTGCATTTGTTAATCCAAATGGCATAACCGTAAACTCAAAATGCCCATATCCTGTTCTGAATGCGATTTTCGAGATATCATCATCATGCACTCTCACCTGATGATAATCAGATCGAAGGTCTATCTTAGAGAAGTAGCGCGCTCTTTGAAGTTGGTCAAAAAATCATCAATCCTATGGAGTGGATAATGATTCTTGATGGTCAACTTGTTCAGTTCACGATAGTCTATGCACATGTGAAACGATCCATCCTTCTTCTAGACAAACAAAACTGGCGCTACCTATGGTGAGTGACTTGGCCAAATAAATCTCTTGTCTTGCAACTCTTAAAGTTGCTCCGACAGTTCTTACATCTTCGAAGGCGCTAGTCGATATGGTGACTTTGCTACCGGCGTCGCTCTAGGAATCAAATCTATATGAAACTATACTTGTCGTTGTGGCGGTAATCCTGACAGATCATCCAGAAATACGTCCTCGAAATCACATACGATAGGAATATCGCTTAACGTCGGTTCATTCGCCTTTGTGCTCATTAACGTCTTTGTCTTCCTGACATTACGTTCTCCTTGAACACAGAGTACCTTACCTTCTTCTACAGGTATCCTAACTATCTTCTCGTGACACACGATCACAGCCTTTTGGTTCGACAACTAATCCATTCCTACTATCACATCAAAACTTCCTTGTCCTAATGGTATCAAGTCTATAGGGAATATAGAATCTCCTAACTCTAGTATAACACCCCGTGTTTTAGGGTCATTGACGTCGTCAATAAATCCACTATGTATTTTTAGTATTATACGCGTTTGCTTTTAATCGTAATTATTTAGTTAAATCGCGTAAGCTAAAAATGATCAATCAATGTAAACGAGCATCAAACAATTAAATGTTTACATCCATCAAGTATTGAATAATTATTCTGAGAATAATTATTGTCATTGTTCATTCATTTTTATTGGTTACGTAAATTTAATACGTTTCGCGATAAAGTGCGTTTAGGCATACCCGGAAGCATGTTAATTAACCTACACTTCAACAAATACCCACGATTGTACCCGATACCTAAAGTTTATTAAACTTTACACAAGTAAATGTTGCTAGTCACTTTGTACACTAGGAAATAAACCATTATACAAATACTTGCAACTAGACATCTTGTATTTATAAAATACAACTTGTAACAAGTAAGGTTTTTACAAAATTATGTGTCAAGTAACAAAAGTCTTCTAGAAGACCTCCCCCCCTCATATCACATGGCATAGCAACAACATTGGGACATAGAGCACACAATTTTTACACAACTTGCATAGTACAACACTTCTTCATTTAATCTAGCCATAACTTGTTCCCTTTTGACCATAGTCTTCCTTAAGACCATGAGATGTGTTTTTGACTCACTATTGCAATCTTTTTAACTACTAGGACTTATATGTACAAGTAACTTATGAGAGATAGCTCACACATGCATAAACACTTAGCAAAAAAATTACAAAACTCTTCCTTTGGTGCTTCTACAACCCACGGCTCAAACACCCCTTTTGTTGCAATCCATACCAAATTTTCTACAACCCATACACACCTATACACATCATATCTAAGACATTCTAA
>BQNB010056720.1:20954-38546 GCA_026074375.1 Tanacetum coccineum
AAACTTAGCATCATCTTTTGAAAATCATCTTGCTTCTTTTGAGAATCATTGTAAACTCTTTGAAAATCGTTTTGGTTCCTTCGAAAATTATCCAACTTCATTTGCAAGTTATTCATGTTCGTATCATTAGCCTTATCATAACTTTCAAAATCTGTTTTAGAAACACCTTGAATTTGTAAAACGGGAGGTAAAGCTTGATTAATCAAAGGTTGATTTGTTAGTGGTTGGTATGGTGAGGCTTGATAAATGGCTCCTTGATTGTTTTGACGGTTTTGGTTGAAATTGCCTCCATGGTTTTGATTTGAATTGAAATTGTTTCCTTGATATCGGCTTTGGTTTCCTTGGTTGTTTTGAACATTTGGTTGATTGAAACCCGGTGGTCTCATTTGGTTTGCCAAATTAGGAGGATTTCTTTGAACAAAATTGCCAACGGCGGCGGTTTGTTGGAATTGATGAATGTTATCATGAAAAACGGGAAAATCGTTCCTTGTTAACGGACAATTGTTGAAATTATGGTTTGAACCACATGTGACACAAACTTCCTCGACTGCTTTGACGGTAGCAGGAGTCGTAGCATTCTTTTCACTAATCGCTTTCTCTAAACGGCTCATTCGAATATTCATTTTGTCTTCAAGTAAGGCGGCCATTTGTTGAATCTCGAAAGAATTATTGGAAGGTGAAGAAGTAGAAGAAGGAGCATTCGTAATCGCTCTTGAATCATTCGGACGACTTCTTGAATAACGCACTTTGGATTTACTTTCGATTATGGCTAAACCTTCTCGAGGCATCTTATCTAGAAAATTGCCACCCGCGGCGGAATCTAAAGCATCTTGATCATTGGTATTCAAAGAATTATAGAACGTATCAAGTTGGTGTAATTTCGAGAAACCATGATGAGGACATTGACGAAGAAGTTCTTTGAAACGTTCCCATGCTTCGTTGAAGGTTTCATTTGGTTCTTGGTAGAAAGTAGTGATTTTGTTTCGAAGGTAAGTTGTTTTCGAAGGTGGAAAGAATTGGTTTATGAATTTCGAGACAAGATCATCCCACGTTAGAATTGATCTAGGAGGTTCCTTATCTAACCAATCTCGGGCTTCACCGTCTAGAGAGAAAGGAAAAAGCAAAAGCTTAATCGAAGTGTTCGGAACTTCGGGATGTCTAAACGTTGAAGTGACCTTGTTGAAAAATCGAAGGTGGTTATGAGGGTCTTGTCTACCCGTGAACTTATTACTTTGCACAAGGTTGATCAAAGGTTGTTTAAGCTCAAAATTGTTTGCATTTATCGGTGGAACAACAATTGCATCTTCGTATCCCTCGATGGGAGCTTGTAGCATTTGAGCCATGGTACGATTGTCGGCCATTGGAAACTCGGGTTCCTCAACAATAACCGTTGTTAATTGTTGTTGTCGACGATTTCGATTACGAGCTTGAGATCGAGTGCGCATGCACTAAAAATAAAGAAATTAAAAAGCAAACAAAAATTACACTAATTTTTTTTTATTTTTTTGGATTTTTGAAATATTTAACAAAAATGAAACTTTCGAGGACGAAAGGATCTTCAAACCAAATCAACAAACGTAAACGACGGAATCTTTAACACAAATCCCCGGCAGCGGCGCCAAAAACTTGATGTGTAATAAAATACACTATAAAATATACGATATAATACCACAAGAGCAATTAAGAAAATTCCCTAAGGAAAATTCACTCTTAAAAGATATTTATATAATATATAATACGTATATTTAACCGGGAAGTATGATCACCCGGGTCGTTTCCCCAACGACTTGTGAAATTGAAACCACGTTTTAGCTCGGATTATGATTTGAATGAGAGAAAATATATTTTTTAGTTTCTATAACTACTAAATAAAAGCAACAATTTAAAATGAACAATTAAAAGCAATTAAGCATTTAAAAAGATAAACGGGAAACAATTAAAACGCGACAAATAAGCAAGTAAATCAAAATTAAGTCCTAAAAATGCAAATTAAATTTCTAAACCTAAAATAGGACAAAATAAAATTTTAAGAAAAAGAAAATTATATTTTTTTGATTATTTTTGAATTTTTTTTAAGAATTAAAAAGTATTTAAACTAAATTAAATCTTAAAAAATAGCAAATAAAGTCCTAAAATTTGGGAAAAATAAATTTTAAGCTTATAAAAGTCTAAAATAACATAAAAACTTAGAAAACTATTTTTAACTATTTTAAAAATTAAAATTCTATTTTTAAAATTTAAAATAAAAGCCTAAAAATGAAATTTAAAATCTAAAAAGGGTGAAAATGATTTTTCTTAATGTAAAACTAAAGCTATTTTTTATAAACCTAAAAACTATTTTTTTGTAATTTTTTAAAACTTTTTTCTATTTTTTATGTATTTTCTAAAATTAAAACCTTCGAAAAATCTTAGAAATTAATAAAATAAAAGGAAAAATCTGAAAAAATTAGGGAAAATCTAAAGTGCAACAAAGAAGCTAGGAAAAATAGACCAAAGAACTCAGCTAACCAAATAAGCTCAATAAGCCCTAAGATAAGCTACGGCTTATTACATAAAAAGGAAATGAGAAAAAGGTTATCTATTAAATGGTGCAAACTAGGACATGTGACAAGTCCCAAGGGCAGTGGTAAGGTGTGTGTGTTGTGTGCTTAAGGTCTTGAGTTCGAACCTGGCTAAACCCCTTTTTGCTTATTTTTTAATTTTTTTACTTTTATGAAAAACTGAATATTAGGACTTAAAGAGGACACAAATCTAAACAACTTTAATAAAAGGTACACTAGCTTAAACTCAAAATTAAGCTTTTTAAAAGCTTTTGAAAATGGCAGGTCAGTAAGTGGCCTTTTGAGCTTTAAAAATCCTTGATTGCAATTAAGTGTTTGCACAATGCTTAATATAAGCTCATTTTTGAAAACAAAAGGTGTTCTGAATAGCTTATGAGTTGCTTAAGCTAATTATGAAAAGAAATTTGAGCTGGAAACACTGAAAAACAATTGAAATTGATGGTTAAGGTGACAAACTCAGGAAACAACTCAAAAAGCTTAAAAACAATATAAGCTCAAATGCTCAATAAGCTATGTTAGATACTAAGCTTTTGAAAACTACTTTACCTACATATAAGCTAAGTAACCAAATCATAAAAACCTAAGCTATAATCTGGAAATCTTAATTTAAAAACTAAAATCTAAATCCTACTGTTTTTGGACTTTTTGGCTTTTTAGTGACTTTTTAAAGCAAAATTAAGCTAACTAATTAAGCTGAAAATGGAAAATAAGCTAAGACTTAACTAAAGCTATATAAAGACTAAAATATATTTGAAATTAAGCCTATAAATCCTACATTTACTAGCTCAAATGAAGATCAAAAGTTCGGCAGCACTAACTGATATTAGTGCTGCTGATGTAAATGGTATACCACAAAAACTCAAGTGCAGGCTTCCTTAGGGGTATAGCCTGCACAATACACTCTATTTAAGTGTATACAACACAATTCAAACACACACAAAGTCCTAAACAGCTTAGATCAAAATTAAGCAATCAAAACTTAAGCCATAAAGTACCCTGGTGCTGAGATGACAAAATAAGCCATAACTTTTTAAATTTTTAAAACTAAACTTTGAAATCTCACTTCCTAATGATTATAAATGAATTAGAAACTGACTCAAGTAAAATTGAGGACTCACTTTGACTTTTTGATGTCAAACTAGCTTATACCAAACACTCCTTAACATAAGACAGATTTTTGATTAAGCTCTTAAAACTAAAATCTACTTATTAAAACTAGATTACCAGATTACTATAAGTTTATAACAACTTAATTAAACACAAATTAACCACTGAATTAAGCTAAATACCAAAATCTACTATTATACTAATTATATTTTTGGCTTTTCTATGGATTTTTATAACAGATATAAAAAACTACTTTCTATAACTATTAAGCTAACAATAGATGATAGGAAATAGATAATAAGCATAATGGAGGACAAGTAAACACAAATAAGCAGATAGCATAAGCAAATAAGCACATTAATAAGCTAATAAGCAGATTAAGCAAAACTAAACTATGAACTTTAAGAACAAAAATTTAAAAGGAGAACTTACATAAGCTTCAGCTAAACAGAAGCATAAACTTAAATGGCAGCTACAAGCTCTAGCTTATCCAAATGGATAAGCTAGTATAAGTCCATGGAGACCCTTCCATTATAGGTCTCCCTTCCAAAAGCTTAATATTCCAAAAGCAAAGGTACTTAGCTGTTTTAAAGGTTTAGGTATGATTAAGGTAAGTTTTGAGCTCAATTATTAGCTTAGAGACTAATAAGAGCTTTATAGGAGCTTATGAACTTTAGCTTAACATTTGATAGGAAAAGAGAAAGCTTATGAAAACAAAGAGCTTATGAGAGACTATTTAAAACTGAATTTTTATTAACATAAAAACTTGATTACAATGCTTAAAAGGAGATTACATAAGCTGAGAAATGAAATTAAGCTAAAACTTAAAAAGCTATTAAAAATCTACTATTAGCTAACTAGTTGTGTGTGTGTGAGGGGTGAGAGCCTTTTTATAGCTGCTGATAGAAGATTCTAGGCCTGCCTTCTTGCCCACGCTCCTTCTAATCTTCACCATCCATTTCTTCAATCATTGGATCAATGATCTCATCCGTTGGATCAAGTGTGGACACTCAAGGATTGCCAAGCTGTCATTCTTGATGTGACAGCTTGTGCTACTTCTCTGAGTGATCCAAGAGTAAAACCCACCTCTCCTTGTGCTTTCTTCCATAGCCACGTGGCTTTGATGCTTAAGTGATCAATTAGAGCCCTTGATTTGACATAATTAACCCTGCCATTGTGTAAACGAGCTCTTGAATTGTCTTCCGTACCCTTCAATTTGCAAAACCCCTTTGATTTACCCATGGTAACTAGTGGAGAAGATGATGAACAGTATTTCTTATTTTCCCGCTTGTTTTAACTGTTAAATGGGTAAAACAGTTTAAACTTTGGGACAAATGCAAAACTAGTCCTTGTGGTTGATAGGTGAGAGTTGTAGTGTAAAATGATTTCCTGAAATGGCAGAAATGGTCCTTGTGGTTTTATAAAAGGTAATGGGCTAGGTTTATTGGGCTTATGTGTTGGGCTTGGACTTATTTAGTATCCGGGTAGGGTTTTGAAGGATTTTAAGGCCCATTAAGCACTTTAGGGACCATTTGTGGACTTTTCTGAAACTTGGAGGACTAAAGTGGAATATTTTGGGTTTTGTCCTTTTGTGGTTGACTTCTGTTGACCAAGGTTTGACCAATTTGACTGAAGGTTGACTTTTTCTGGCTTTGGCTTTGCATCTTTGGCTTCTATTGAGCTCTTCCGTTTCTCGTGTCCGTGTTTGCCCGTTTTTGACGGTTTTCTTGTAATTTTTGATATATCCGTACCTGCACACACAAAACACAAAAACAAGCATATTTTTGCCATTTTTAGTGTATTTATGGTCATTTAGGGTCATTTTTGATAATAACGGATATGTGTATTTTACACTTATCAAAGGTCAATCGAAAAAAAGTCTTAGAAGGTTGTGGAGGAACATGAAGAAGTGAGCAATGAGGGAAATTGCTTTATGACATTATTATTTATATTATTTACTAATCTATTATGATTAGATGTTTAAACTTATACTACTTATTAGTAACTTAGTACTTAGTATGGCCAACTTAGCTTGCCATGGATGATCTTTCGATTTTATCATCCTAAACCCATGCTCGCATGCACCTTGATACATTTTGGCTATGTTTAAAATATTATGTATGCTTATGAACTTTTCAATTTGCCCATATATATATATATGCATTCTTGATTGAATTTAGGAAGCTCAATCCTATATGCTTGATTTTTATGTTTTAGATGATTCATGGTGAAATGGAATTGACTACAAAAATAAGGAAAAGTTTTACAGGAAAAACTGGAAAATTACCTGTCTCCAGAAAATGGCCCCCTTAAATACTAGGCAGCCCCCCCAATATATTTGGACCGCCAGATAATTAAGGGACCACCATCAGAGGTCATGGATTATTCTACTGTGACCTTCTGAATTTTTGTGCAGTTGGCCACTATCCCATCTAGGCACAGCTATAATTTCTGCTTTTTGACAAACACCTTTTTGGAATCTCAAACCTCAAACCCCATGCCTTACTTCTTCAATCCATCTCTTCCACCTTAAATCATGAACTCTCTTCTATCATCATCTTCATCACCTCATTCTACCATGAATTCCACCAATGCTTCTTCTTCAAACCCTTCCAAGAAAATCAAATTAACCACAATCCATCCTAGACAACTATTTGCCAACATCTCTAGTGATGAAGAAGTCACCACTACACCTTTTCCTACCACCACTTCCTCATCTCTAACTCCTCCAAATGCACCATCAAAAACTCCATCCACAAATCAAACCTCCTCAAGCCAAGATAATACATCTTCTTCCTTTTAATCAAAACTTCAAATTTCACCTCCATCCTCAAATGAACCAACCTCTCCTCAACCTTGAACCCTTTGCTTGAAAACATCATGGATGTCCCTCCTAGACCTTTAAACCCTCAACCACTTCAAAGTCATCCTTCCTTGGATATCACACTTTCTTTGTCTCCAATTACTCCTCTTGATCACATTCATGACACTCCATCACCACCATCTTCACCACAACCTCAACCACCTATCATGGGTCACACTCTTTTCTACAACTATCATGACTATCATGGATCAACTTGTATTTGTTGCTTCCATAACCGTAACCTCCATTTAAACCTTCAAGATGAAATGAACATTATGTTTGCTCATCTTGAGTATCTTCTAACCACCGCCTTAACAACCCATTTTCCACCTCCACCATAGACCCTTTTCAAATGGCTTAATAATGGAAAATCCAAAGACATTTTGTTTAAAAGGTCATTCTCTATGAATCATGAATCATTTAAATCTTATGTAGTATCATGTCTCTTTATCTTGTATTAGCTCTAGTTTTACTTTGCATCAATGTATTAGTTGGTTGTGCTAATATATGAGTTTCTTGTTGGTGGAATGAAACTCTTCTTTTGTTAATTTAAATGCAATATGTTAACTTGAAAGATATTTGTCTTGCACTTGTACTTCTAACTTTGTTTTGTAGCAAAACAATTTTCGTAAGATCGATCCCTTGGTGCCCCGAACAAGGGGGAGCACACATCAAGGGGGAGTCTTGATATCGTCGATTTCTTTCTTCCTTCAACAAACTCGACGATCATTCTTTTTGAATTCGACAAAAAGGGGGAGAAATGGAACATAACTCATTTAATAATTTGACATCTTTAATTTTATTTAAAATGAGTTTATATTTTGTCATCATCAAAAAGGGGGAGATTGTTAATACAAATAATGCTCAAAAACGTTATTTATATTTTTCGACCTCTCAACGTTTTGATAATAACAAAATGTAAAAACGTTTACAATAAAAATAAACGTTTACAAATTATTAAATGTAAAATTTCATTTCTAAGATTAGTGATCACTTAAGGTATGGACAAACAAAATAATTAAGCATGATTAGTGATCAAGAAAATATTTTTCTCTTAATCCTCACTTTTAATTCTACAAAAGTATTTTCTCAAAAATACATTTACAAAATATTTTCTAATTAAAATAAAAAGTTTTATTAAAAACTTAAAATTTGAAATTCAAATTTGAAAGTCAAATTTTCCCCCTCTACACCAGATACAACCTTCCCCACAAAAAGACAAAAAAGGGAGCGGAGTCTAGGCGGCGGCCCCCTTATAGGCCTGGCGGCCCCCTTATATATAAGGGACCGCCCCCAGAGAGCCGTTGGGATTCCCTGCCTATAAATACTGCTCCATTCCCAGCAGAAAATCATTCCTCTTTGCACGAAATTTTTCAGTCTTTTCTTTCTCTCTCTAAACCTTCTTTCTCTCACTAAAACTCTTGATCACTAACATACTTAGATCTTGTTTCAAGTGATCTAATCTCTTCTTCTCATCTCTTCCCTCTCATTTAAGTGTTCTTTAGCATATCTTGTTTCCTTTTGTTTCATCTTTCTTCATTTATGCATATGTAGTTTTGTAATCATCAAATCTGAGATCCCAACAATTTACAACTGAAATAGCATCTTTTATTTCAGCCCTTGGATGAGTATGTCACACGGATTACCAGCGTGGCAATCCGTGGTTTGTTTCCCTTCTTGTGCTTCTTTTACAAAGGATTTAGTACAAAATTCCATCAGAGGTGTGTTTGTTATCATCTAACGTGTCATTCCCCTTGATAATTCTAGCCAATGAGAGCACCTGATGACGTTTTGCTTTGCCAACTCAATGCTTAGTACTCGAATCTTTTAGCCACGTAGTCAATTGGGATTTACCCTTTGTTTTTGATGCAGGGTTATTTGAGGGAGATGATGAACAGTAGAAACAGATTCCCGCGCCCTTTTCTTTTCTTTTTATAACGTTGTTTGACCCAGGGTGAAGGGTGTTGACCTGGGCTCGGGTAAAAATAAATTGGGCCGGTGTATATCTTGGGCTCGGGTAAATGGTTTTTAAGAGTTTGGTTATAAAAAGTTAACGACCGTTAGTCTTCATAATAAAAAGACTAACGGTGTTAGGGTTTTTTTAGACTTTTTGTGAATTTAATTTAACAATAAGGATCTTTTGGGAATTTTGAGGGTTTTGGCATTTTGTGGGTTGACCATTGTTGACTAAGGGTTGACTTTTGATGACCTTTTACTAGAAACTTCCGGCTCTTGAGCACTCTATCCGTTCCCGTGTCCGTGTTTGTCCGGTTTTGACCGTTTTCTTGTGATTTTTGCAATATATGTACCTACACATCTCAAATGACAAAACAAACAATATACAAGCATAATTTGCACAATTTGTTCATTTTAAGGCCATTTTTTGGTATAAAAAGGATATGTGATTTCTCACATATCAATGCCTATTGATCATGCCTTGTGATTTCGCCTTGGCGGGGTGTGACAAGTACATCCAATGACTCCACACCTACACTCAAAAGAAAAATCATTCAAGAACATCTAAACAAACACCACTCTAATCAAAACACGTCACAAAATCCTCCTCTTGAAGTCTTGAAAGAAAGACTAGCACATGCTCATCAATTGACATGTCATTATTGTAGTTCCCCCCGATGTGAAATCAGACTACTACTACGAGAAATGCATTTCATGTTTGAATACATCCAAGAACACACTACGCAAAACCACAAACCATCTCTACATAACCAAATGGCTCACTTAATCCCAAAAACAAACTACGACCCTCATCTCATTACATGTAGATGTTTGTTAACGCCTAAATTATACATGTTTTAGCGTTATTTATATATATTTTATCATTTCTTGTGAACTTTTGATACTTAATAGCATAAATTATGTGCAGGTCCACTTGAAGTCATCCCAAGCTCAAAAGAAACAAAGTTCAAGTGTTTATGCATATCGGAAAGCAAGATAGAAGAAAAAGAAAGGACTAAAGCTTAAAAAGACCCAAAGTACGTCACACTTACCATTTGTGCGCCGCACTTCCCATTGAGTCTAATTAAATGAAGACTGCATTTAATCACCAAGTACGCCGCACAAATAACTTTGTGTGCCGCACTTCCTATCAGAACTATAAAGAAGAATTACATGGAATTAAATACTCCTCGCATTTTACACCCTAAGTGCGCCGCATAATATTTCAAGTGCGTCGCACTTCAACCCAAAATCAGCTTATAAATAGAGACGAATTTTCACTTCCAAAATCATTCCTATTATTCCTTCAATCATAATCATTCTACACATAATTCATTCAATCATCATTCCAAACCTCTCATCCATAAACACCATAAATACTTGAAGATTAAAGATCAAACAACGAAGAACAAAGAAGGATATCATAATATTTAGTATAATAAAGGTTGTACTACGATTCTATACTTGTTATGGGTAGAATTTTAATCCATATTCTTACCTGGACATAGTATGTTTCTTGTTTATCTATTTGCTTTTGTTATGAACTTCATAGCCATGAGAGGCTAAATCTCTCATGACTAGTCGGTGAAAATTATATAATGAATAAGTTTTTGGTATAATTACGATCTTGTTAATCTTAAGCTTATGTTATAATCCTATCGTGTCTAAATCTTATCAACTTTGATTATCAACTTTGATTATATACTCACACCAGTATAGGTCGAAAGACCCGTTGTAAACTATATAGTTTTATAGATTTGTCGATCTTTATCGTGTGTGATGAGAAATCCACTTACGTTATTTGATAAACAAAAAAAGATTTGATATAATAGTAACTGGATTATTTGAGTGACACATTTGATCAAGTTAACTAAACATAAGTCTTAAGTTAAATAAGTGAATTTGTGAAAACATTTTCTGACAAGAAAACACTTTTTATAAATTCAAGTACTAAGGTTGAGATCGTAACTCTTGCCATTGCGTATGAATTATATGAAATCATCCGAGTAATCATATTTCTCATTATTGAATTCACTTCAGTTTATTCAAATATGTTAAAGTTCATTTTTTAGCTTATTATTCGACACTACGCAAATCCCTGTGGACGACCTGGTCTTACCTAAAAAGATTATGCTACATACGTGGGTTATACTTTTACCCGTGTGTTTCCATCTAAGAACCAGAAATCTTAGTCTTATAAATTTAAAGCTTTTGAAACACATCAAAGTTTATAGCGTTCTGACCATGGATTTTCACAAAGTGACTTTCGTAATCAAACTTTTAAAAGAATAAATTTTTAACATCGCGTCCATTTTTTTCAAAAATCACTTGTAAAAGATATTTTCTTTCTGGCACATACTGAATCCTATTCAATTTCTCCTTTGGAAGCATAAACGTGTTCCGCACTCTGAACTTGGTCTGAACCATTACCTGAAACGCGACATACGTGAACCTGAATCGAAAAGACTTCGTACGACAAAATATAAGAGTTCCATTCGATTACAAAGAATACAAGTCCACATCACAACACCTGAAATTGTCTATCAGCCCAATTCTCAGCATATAGTTTATCTTATACATCACTCCCTTGATAATCTTCAAAATTACGATCCCATAGGATTATGAACCATGTGGTGGTTGCCGCCCGTTTGTCGCTTCCGACTATCTCGTATTCCACTCTCAATCACCATTCCCTGAAACCTACTAACAAACGAATTTGCCATTAATAGGGTAACCTACCTGGACACTTATTCAAAGGAAACCAATTTCGATGGTATACCAAAACCGAAGCCCCCCACCCTAATAGAACATCAACACAGACCTACACACACAAATACAAGACACACCACCAATACTCTCGCGATCTAGCTTACGCATACACTTAATATGAAACGACATCTCAATCCCCCACCATGTACTCATGGCTAAAAGACAAGGTGCAATTATCTACAAGAGTACTCTGCAGGTTTGGCGCTATGAACTGCAAACTTAACAATGCAGCGCGAATCTGACCGCGAGATATAACATCCTAGCAAAATGAAAATCGCCAATTAATCGTCATGAGAAACAAATGAGAACCACCTACTCCACGTCTCACTCAGAAGTAGACACAGATGCGGTCACTAATAAATACCTTAGATATAGATGTTGGCTTCGCTGGAATGGAGAGTTAAGGCGTGAAGTGTAAACTTGAGAGCGATGGATAAGGGGGGGGTTGGTTTGGGTAACCGAACTAAACGAGGCAGGAATCGGCTCGAGTGCAAAACATGAGTGTTTGGCGGAGACGAATGGGGGTGATTCACTCGAAGCTTGGCTCGAACCGCTTTCATTAGTCGATTCTTTCCCCCAGCTCTTTTTGATCAACACTTCAAAGAAATCCTAGCCTTTTCTCAATATGAAAATGAATCTCTAACCGATTCTTGGCTTCGTATGAAGGAAATGCTCAGAAACTGCCATGGTCACAATCTGTCCAAAGGCAACATCATCAAAATCTTTTACCACGGTCTCAATGAAATAACCCAAGAAGATTTAAATGCCGCAGTTGGTGATATTTTCCTTTATAAAACTCCGAATCAAGCTTATCAACTTCTCGAAGACAAAGTCTTACTCAAGCTCGACTGGGCTAAAAATCAATAAACAAAACCATCTCTTAAGAAAACCATTGCTTTCGCCGCTGAAGGTAAGACTAATTCCGACATTGACAAAATTATGGCCCGAATGGATGCCATAACCGTACAAAGGGATGCTTAGTATAAAGAATTTCAATCTCGTTCGAAACAACCAAACCTCGACGATGATGACATACCCATGTCACGTGAAAAAGAGGCCAAATTCAATCCTAACATTCCGTCGTACTCGTTTTTATAATGATTACCGTGATCGTGATTCAAACCACGATAACTGGCGTTTAAGCGGAAGAAACGATTACAACCGAAACAACTATCAATCTCATTCTGATGATAAACCTGATCTTCAGAAACAACTCAGCGATTTCATAAAAGCTCAACACTCGACCAATTATTTTGCTAAAGATACTTTCATGGATCTTAAAAACAAACTCGAAACAACAACCAAAAACCATCAAGCGTCAATTTAAAATCTCGAAGCTAAATTCGACATACTTGCTGACAAGCAATATGGTCGACCTTCTAGATCTCTTCCTATTAACACTCCTAACCCAAAAGGTAGTTCAACTAAACCTTACCAACCACCGCAAGCTCGAAACGAGCATGTGAATGCCGTATTTACATGGAGTGGTAAATCCTATGACCCACTAGATAACCTAAATGATCATCAAAATGATTCTAAAACTCCTATCAACTTCGATAGCGATGATGAACCTACACCCCAACCCAAACCTAAAACACCAAAACCGTCAAAGAAACACCGATACCCAAAACATAAAAATCAAAAATCCCATATCCTCAACGCCTCAGAAAAGAGAAAATGGAAGCTCAGTATGGAAAATTTCTCGACATGACCCGAGCCGTTCGAATCAATGTACCTCTTGTCGATGTTTTAGTCGGAATGCCCAACTATGCAAATTTCTCAAAGAACTCGTGAATAATAAACACAAAATCGAACAAATTTCAGCCGCTTTTCTGAGCGATGAAAGTTCCGCCATACTTCAAAACAAAGTTCCACCAATACTTGGAAACCCCGGAAGTTTTCTAATTCCATCTAACTTCAACAAAGCTTTCTCATGTAATGCTTTAGCCGACCTTGGTGCTAGCATTAATCTCATGTCATATTCCTTATACGCAAAGTTATCTCTTGAAACTCTCAAACCTACTAAAATGAGCGTAAGATTAGCTGAGCGATCATTCCAATATCCTGTTGGAATAGCTAAAAATATGCTCGTTGAAGTTGGTAAATTCACTTTCTCTGCGGATTTCGTTATTCTCGCAATGGAAGAAGACAATAAAGTTCCTCTTATCTTAGGAAGACCTTTTCTTCACAATGCCGATGCAGTAATTCGAGTTAAGCAGAAGCAACTCAATCTCAGAGTTAGAACTGAACGAATGACCTTTCACATCGATTCTTCTATGAAACATTCCTATTCAATTGATGATACATGTTTTAGTATTAACTTCATTGACGAAATATTAGAAGAAGATTTCGATGCTCTTCTAGACGAAGGTAGTAAAATCCTCCATTCTATCGAAGGAACCATCCTCAAAGAAAAACTCTTTCCTGAATTTGATGAATTCATGGCAATGATTGCCGATGAAAATTCTGAATCCGAATCCGAAACTGAAGAACCACCATTTGAAAAAATCACAATTAACAACTATTATAAGATCAAAACATCTCTCGAAGAACCTCCTACAGATCTTGAACTCAAATCTCTTCCTGATAACCTAGAATATGTATTCTTGGAAGAACCCTCTTTTGTTCCTGTTATCATATCATCCCAGCTTTCTGAAGAAAACAAAAATAAACTCATATCTGTTCTTAAAAGACACAAACAAGCCTTTGCTTGGAAAACCACAAACATTCCTCGAATCTGTCCATCTTTTTTTTAAACATAAACTTCAACTTATGGAAGATAAAAAACCAGTTGTTCAAAAACAAAGAAGATTAATTCCAAACATGCAAGAAGTTGTTAAAAAAGAAATAGTTAAATTTCTCAATACATGTATCATTTATCCAATCGCTGGGTAAGCCTCATTCACTGTGTACCGAAGAAAGGTGGTATCACAGTTGTTACTAACGAAAAAGATGAACTGGTCGCAACAAGAACTGTTACATGTTGGAGAGTATATATTGACTATCGCAAACTAAATGAAGCAACTACTAAAGACCATTTCCTTTTGCCATTTATGTATCAAATGTTAGAAAGACTCACAGGAAACAAGTACTTCTGTTTCCTCGATGGTTTTTCTGGATATTTTCAAATACCAATCGATCCTATGGACCAAGAAAAAACAACGTTCACCTGTCCTTTAGTACATAAGCTTATAGAAGAATTCCTTTCAGCTTATGTAATGCTCCAGCTACTTTCCAAAGGTGCATGTTGGCTATATTTCATGATATGATAGAAGAATCGGACGAAGTATTTATGGGCGATTTCTCCGTATTTGGAAGTTCTTTTGATTAATGTCTGAACAATCTTGATAAAATGCTTCAACGTTGCAAAGATGCACATCTTGTCCTTAACTAGGAAAAATGTCACTTCATGGGAAAAGAAGGAATTATGCTCGAATACAATGTATCTGAAGCAGGCCTCGTAGTCGAAAAAGCAAAGATCGAAGTAATCTCCAAATTTCCACCCCCACTAATATCAAAGGTATTAGAAGCTTTCTGGGACATGCCGGTTTCTACCGAAGATTCATTAAAGATCTTGTAAAAATCGCCCGTCCTTTCACCAAGTTGCTCGAAAAAGATACTCCATTCGAATTCAATGACGAGTGCCACAATGCATTCAAGTTATTAAAAGAAAAGCTCACATGTACTCCTGTGATCGTAAGTCAAAACTGAAACCTTCCGTTCGAACTCATGTGTGATGCAAGTGATTTCGCAGTTGGAGTAATCTTAGGTCAAAAAGATGGCAAAAACTTTCACCTGATATACTTTGCAAGCAAAACTCTCAACGCAGCTTAGCAGAACTATACAATCACTAAAAAAGAACTTATGGCTGTAGTATTTGATTTTGACAAATTCCGATCCTATATGGTATTATCAAAAACTATTGTGCACACTGATCACTCAGCTCTTAGACACCTATTCAAGAAACAAGATGCTAAACCACGCCTTATCCGTTGGATACTGCTCTTATAAGAATTTGATATCAAAATTAAGGACACAAAAGGTACAGAAAATGTTGCAGCTGACCACTTATATCGGATTGAAAATTATGAAATAAGTGATGATAGTGAAGTCGACGATAACTTTCCTAGAGAAACTCTCATGGAAATGAACACTGAAGACGAACCATGGTTTGCAGACTTTGCAAATTATTTAGTAAGTGACATCATACCTAAAGGAATGATGTACCAGCAAAAGAACAATTTTTTTTCCGATCTCAAACGCTACTTCTGGGAGGAATCCTACCTCTTCAAAGTATGTTCTAACGGTATGATTAGACGTTGTATCTCTGGACCAGAAACCCGAACCATTTTAGATCAATGTCACCACGGACCCACCGGTGGACATTATGGACCGAACACAATAGCTAAAAAAGTCTTAGACTCAGGTTTCTACTGGCCGACCATCATCAAAGAAGGTCATACTCAAGTTCACCTATGCGAAGCATGTCAAAAACAAGAAATATTTCAAAACATGATGAGATGCCCTTAAACAACATTAAAGTATACGAAATTTTTACACACAACATTAAAGTAATACGAGAATTTTTGCACATATAGGGGTAGCGAGATTTTATGAGGACACACTTTCACGAAATCATACAAAATTCGAATATAACATACATAGTACGCTAATTGACTATGTAATCTAAATGGGCCGAAGACACGAACGCTACCAACAAACGATGCCAGCATTACATATTACTTTTCTGAAGAAACTATTCTGCATTTTAGAATGCGTCCAAAGCCTCATAAAGCGAACCGGAGGATACTCATTTTTACAAACAAATAATGGAAAAAACTAGAAAAGATATGGAGTTAAACCACCGATTCTCTATCATCATACCGACCCTCAAACACGTGGCCACATTGAAAACACGACAAGCTCTACAACAGAATTATTGACAAAAATCTGTTAAAGATAATTCCCGCTATACTGGTCAAGAAACTATGATGCGAAGCTCTGTAGGGCTTTTCGTACACTTACAAAACACCATCGGAACAACACCATACAACTCGTACTACGGCAAAAAATATTCACCTGCCTAATTGATATTGACAACCGTGCATACTAGGCCTTGAAAAACTGTAACCCAGATCTCATCGCTGCTGGTGAGAAGCGAATGTTTCAATTACACGAGTTAGACGAACTCCGACATCAAGCCTATGAAAACTCTCGTCTATACAAAGCAAGAACCAAAGTCTGGCATGACAGGAAACTCAAGATGAGAAAAGAATTCCAACACGGAAACAAAGTTTTGCTCTTTCAATCAAAATATAAATTCAAGCAGCTGGAGCTTAGATCTCGCTGGCTAGGACCATACCTAGTAAAACATCAATATCCATCCGGATATGTTGAAGTATATGAAAAAGATGGAAAAACATTTGTTGTTAACGGCCATCGACTCAAGCTATATCATGAAGAAGAAGATTATAATGACCAAAGGGAAGCAGTTACTCCCTTCTTTCTGAAAGAATAAACTACAGAAGCGGGAGTCTAGCTAAAGACTCTTTTAAAAATTAAGCGCTTCTCGGGAGGTAACCCGTGCTTTACTTACGTGTAGAGGAGTCCCTCCTCAACTTATTTCCTTTATTTGTTTTAAAAAAACAACAAAAATAATTTCTTTTTGTGTGCTTTTGTGTTTACTTTTATGCAGGTAATATAGGTTAAATATGGAAAATTATGGAGTATGCTCAAGGATAGCTCTCTTGCAGCTACATTTCTCTATGCCTCGGGAAGTACCGTTTTCCCTTAATTTTCCCTATTTTTTAGTTATCAGTTATCACATTGAGGGCAATGTTCAACTTAAGTGTGAAGGGGAGCCAAATAGGAAAAATTAATCATATTCCTCTATATTTTCCCTGCCAAAATTTTTTTACAACTGAATATTTTTTAATTTTTTTTGATATATATGCTTTTCTTTATAAAATATGCTCTTAGTAAGGCAAATCCAACCGGATTGACACCATAACTAGCACAAAACCAGTCCACTAAATTGTGAGAATTTAAGGACTTAGAAATATTCGGGTACCCACATTTGGTACCTAAGATAATTGATGCCTTTAGGTTGTTCGAGTTAAGGTTTGAATGCAATTGCAAGTGTCTCATCCGTCGTTACGGCTGTGTATTTGTAATTTGTCGCCTATTCTGGAGCAATGGTATTGGTTGAAATTATATTTGAGTGAGCCGGTAATTTAGTAGCTCTAGAACTTGTGCTTGATCATCATTTACTAGACCGCAGTGAGATTAATTTCTAGACAAAATCGTATGTTATGAGATGTTATGAATTCAGTAAGC
>BQNB010056721.1:7591-38546 GCA_026074375.1 Tanacetum coccineum
CGAAAATTTTACCGGTTACGCGGTAATCGCTTTTATGTGACAATAAAATACCAAAAGTCAAAAAGTCAAGTCAGACCCAAAAAGTCAAAGAGTACAATAGTCATTTAAAATTTCAAAAATTGCCGGATGTTACAAACTCATTGGACATGCAAAAGCTACTAATATGTGTTTAGTTTGTTAAAAGAATCTGTTACGAATATATGCTTTTAAACTTTTTTGTAACTTGTAAACTCATTGGACATTAATCATACAAGAAGACACGAGGATGACATTTTATTAGTTCAAATATTGTTGGTGATTTTAGTGTCATCAACTAATTTAGGTAATTGCGATTTACTAAAGACCGATGAGATTTCATATTCGACTCGGATACGAGTTAGGGTAACGTGGAGTGCACACTCGTTGATCTAATATGAACTCGACCATGACTAGAAAATGCGGGGGTCAAGGGGCAGAGCCTCTTGCTAGCCAAACGGTATATTTGGTGCTCTAAGTTGGTTACCCGTTTTTCCCACCCTTTTTCCCAACCATTGTGGCTGTTGGCAAAACAGTTGTGACTGTTGGTTTTTAACCAACTATAACTGCCATAACTGTCAACAAGAACCTGTTTATTAACATATTATTTGGTCTCATTCTGACATACAAAAATTCATACAATTCCACTTTGTTCCTGCTTTGTTTTCTTGTGCCTAGAAATAAAAATGTTCTCTTATTGAATTATCCCGATAAGGATTTCGTGATACCCAAGCAACAATAGGGTCGAAATACTTTATACGGAAATTGAATTCAACATGATTCAAGCAAGATATCCAAGATTATCATCACACACCCTAACCCGATTTCTAACAAATATATGTTGATGATATAATTTTTGGTTCAACAAATTCGGTTTTCTCAAACATATTTGCAAAACTAATGAAAGATAATTTTGAAATGTCAATGATGGGTGAGATAAAGTTCTTCTTAGGACTTAAGGTTCATCAATCCCCCATGGAATCTTCATTAATCAACCACAATACACTTTGCACTTCTTAAAAAGCATGGTATGGATGGGTGTGATTCTATTAGTACACTAATGGCTACAGCCAGAATCGACGCAAATTTACAGGGTACCCCAACTGATCAGACCTAATACCGTAGTATGATCGGGGGACTCATGTATCTCACTGCAAGTCGACCAGATATTGCCTTTGCAACATTTGTATGTCCACGTTATCAGGCACGCTCAACTGAGATACACCTCAAGAGATCAAAAGAATCTTTCGTTGCCTCAAACAAACCTATAACATGGGTTTATGGTACTCGAAGGATTCTGGATTTGAGCTAATCGCATATTCAAATGCAGATTTAGCAGGGTGTCATGATGACTACAAGAGCACATCTGGAGGAATCCAGTTTCTGAGAGACAAGCTAGTCAGTTGGTCGTCCAAAAAACAGGATTGTACATCTATGTCAACTACGGAAGCGGAGTACGTATCTTTGTCTGCATGCTGCGCATAAGTCATTTGGATGACGACGCAACTGCCAGATTATGGATATCGTTACACCAAGATTCCAATGTATTACGAATCAAAGAGCGTAATTGCCATATCCTGTAATCCGGTATAACATTCTCGTACTAAACACATCAACATCCGATATCATTTTATCAAGGAGCATGTTAAACAAGGTACACTTGAACTTTATTTTGTCGAGACAGAATACCAGCTTGCTGATCTATTTACTAAAGCCCTTCCAAAAGAAAGGTTTGAGTACTTAGTTCACATGATTGATATGCGATGTATGACTTCAACAGAGTTGGAACGTCTTACAAAGTTATCTTCTTAAATGAAAGATCATACATCAAAGAATTTGTAAATACATTAAAAAATACAAAATTAAAAAATGCAATGAAAAAATAAAAAAACACACAAAAAGATTTTGATTTTATTATTTTCTTTTACAAACAATGAAAAAAAAATAAAAAAAACACAAAAACATAAAAATATAATTTAAATAATGCAAACACATATCTTCTCTGATTTATCAGTTTTGTGATTCTATTTTTTTACAAAATGTGTCTTTCAAAGCTGTAAATGCATCATTATCTGAGGGGAAGTTATTCATACATCAAAATGAATTGTCACCGGTAAAATTTGTGTTTTGTAATCATTTTCATTCAAAATTAAAAGAAATCATTTTTCAAAATCCTCATCTATAAAAAATCAAGTGTTTTCAAAACTGCAAAAAATAACTGTCTCTCGAATAAATTCTTTAACTAGACATTTATTTAAGAGGGAATTATAAATTTTTTGATCACTTCATCATCAGAAAAATGGGAATAAATGCAAGAATAGCTATCTTTTGAATAAATGGTATCCAAAAAGGAAGAAATTCTTGAATGGATATTTATTTAAGGGGGAGTGATACAATTTTTCGTAAAACATCAGGGATTTATAACTACAAAAATATTTCAAAGGACTAAATGTGAAATGGGATTTAACTCAAAGGAGGAGTGTTGTTATAAGTTTGGACTTCAAAAGAAGTCAACACGAAAGTTCAGGGACTAAAATGCCAATTTTTCAAAATTATTTTCGGAAGTATAAATACTAAAGGTTTCATACGAAAGCTTCACAACTTTCGTACATAACCTTGATCTTTCGTATTTTCTCTAACTAATCTCAGCTTTCGTATCAATTTATTCGATACAAATCGATTTTCGAGATTCTTTGTGCTTCAAACGTAAGACAATAGCATCTTGTAACACCTTTAAAATAGGTCACAGCGGAAAGATGACCGGGAGTGTTACTTCATAATACAATTGCACAAGATCTAAGAGAACGGCCTTTAAATGAGTCGTTTAAAAGTTAACCTCATTGTTTCATTGAAATAAATAAGTTCAAAACATGTTGTCCCAAGTTTGCATCAAATGAAATTTATAGTTTAAAATACAACGAGGAAAGTAATGCATGAAAAGTCCATGAAAATGTAGTCTTGTATGATTGAAGGCCTAATGCACTCCAAATACTTCATAACTGGTTAAACACCTGAGAAATACATGCTTAAAAGTGTCAACATAAAGTTGGTGAGTTCATACGTTTAAGTAAGTAATAAGGTTGGACCATAAGATTTCAAAAAGTATGACTATTGTAACATATACAATATCCGTCAAAAGTAATTATGATTACGTTAAGCTCATGACACCAAAACTAGACAAAGTTATGTATGCATTTATTTATGCAATCAAAGTACCCTATGGAGTGTCCAAAGTGAGACACCTGTAATCCGACATGGTATACATCTGTTAGTTCGGTCCTCTGAAACTAGTAAACGCTACTTACCCGAACGGGGATGTCAATCCCAAATAGATCTATTTATAACACTCGCGCTTACATAAAGTATTAACGGTTCATGATAATTCGGGCATAGAGGATTATCGCTACTTAGGCAAATCCGTAATCATTTAAATGAAAGTAAAGTACTTGCGTCCAAATGTAAAACAAGTTATGTATCTCACCCCGAGATTTGTAAAATAGTGATAAACAAGTAAAGCGGGGCTATAAACTCACCTCAAGTGATGTATTGATTTTAGAAAAATCAACAGGGAAGGTCGTAATAAAAATTCGGTATGCAACCTATTTAAATATAGGTCAATTTAGAATAATGCAATTGAAATAAAATGAAACGATGTATTTTATATCGTTATATCACCACCAAATAGTTTTAGATTTAGTTTATAAGTCAAAATAATGTTTACGTTAAGTTTGCTTTTTAATATGTAAGTGTACACCTTTGTAATATTTTCTAATAGCCAAATTGTTAATACAAATAAAGCCATAAAAAATATTTATTTTATTGTACGATCTTCTCACATTTTGTTGATAACATTTAGTAAAATCTCTATGAAAGTAAAAACGTCTTAAACGTTTATTTTCCATTTTTAAGCATCACTTTAAATTTCATACAAAACAAGTAAAGTAATATTTGCATCATAAATAGCATCATCATTTGCAGCATATCTTAAGGTAATCTTACAAGATTACACATGATCTATCAAGATTTTGCAAATCAAAATTCGAATTGTGTTACTGTGCGCCGGTTCCTTTCGATATAAAAGTCGGTTCTGTTCTGCAACAGAACCGGCAGAACCGGCCTACAGTAAATTTTATGGCTATAAATACCAAGCCATTTCTCTTGTTTATTCACACCTTTCCAACTAAAAACTCTCTTATCTACTGATCATTCTCTCTATTCTTCCATAGTTTTATTTAGCATTTTGTAGGTAATTCTTTTCAAACAAGAAATTGCCAAACACCCCTTCGAGACGGTCAAGTTCCAAGAATCTTGTCTCGCATCTCAATAGCATCTTCAAGTTCACCTCTCTGAATCTTGTATATCATTTAGTAGTTGTAGTTGTATTCTCCATCATTGTAAAACTAGAGTAGTGTTGTTGGGTTAATTCTACCGAGTGAAGAATCCGATATCTAGCTTTGTATCGTTAAAAGGTATAAGTAACGTAGTGAGGCTTCTCCGCCGGTTAAAGGAGATTGGTGACTAGTGTTTATAAACTCTCGAGTAGGCGACTCGGGGAGTGGAGTAGGGCAAGGAAGGTGTCTTTGTAGCCGAACCACTATAAATACTTGTGTCTCGGTTATCTCTTTCTAACTTTACTTTTACTTGTCTTATTTCTATTCTCAAACATCAATATCGTACAAACTTCGCATAAGACCAAAACGAATTTGAAAAAGTGGTAGAAAACTATTCAACCCCCCTTCTAGTTTTCCATAATTGGTATCAAGAGCAAGGTTACCAAAGCTTTTTAAAATATATTGTATTTTAAAACTTTAAAACGATTATGGATTTGGAAAACTACGAAGAAGGTAAGTCTAAGCAACGACCACCTCTCTTTGAGGCTAATTGTTTTATATATTGGAAAAACCGCTTTGAAACTTATGTGAAGTCTAAAGATATTGATCTTTGGTATATTATAGTTTATGGTAACTACAAACCTACCATCAAAGACAAAGATGGTAAAGATGTAGTTATCACTTATGAAAAAATTGATGAAAACCATAAGAAAATGATTTCCAAAAATGATGAAGCAAAAATAGTTTTATACAATTCTTTACCGAAAAAGAATATTAAAGGATTTTCATGTGTGATACGGCTAAGGATATTTGGAATTCCTTAATAATTACCCATCAAGGTAACAAACAAGTTAAGGATAATAAAATAGACCTATTTGTTCAAAAATATGAATAATTCATCATCTCGGATGATGAAACCATCGATTGTGCTTTTGCTAGATTTAATACTATTATTACATCACTAAAAGCACTTGATGAATCTTTTTCAAGTGGTAATCATGTCAGGAAATTCTTAAGGGCTCTTCCATTAAATGGCGCTTGAAGGTCACGACAATAGAGGAATGCAAGGACTTATCAACTCTACCTGTAGACGAACTTATCGGCAATCTAAAAGTCTATGAGGTAGTACTTGAAAAGGACTTGGAGACCTCTAGGAACAAGAAAGAAAAGTATAAATCACTTGCTCTCAAAGCAAGAAAAGTCCTAAGTGAAGAGGAAGCAACCTCTTCGGATAGCAATGATGAAGAGTATGCCTTGGCGGTAAGAGATTTCAAAAAATTCTTTAGAAGAAGAGGGAAGTTTGTTTGTCAACCTCATGACGACAAAAGGAACTTCCAGAAAGTAAAGGAAGACAAAAAGGAGAAAAAAGACCAAAGGTACCAATGTAACTTCCCTTGATATTTAAACACGTGAGTTTCTCCTTTAACAAATTTAAAGTGTTTCATCTTGGCTATTTTAATGACTGAACATTTCTACCAAGTTGGTTAATATCACCTCATATTTGATGACTGACGAATGGTTATGCTAAGTTCTAAAAAAAGTGAGCGATAATATAAAACTAGGCTCTATAGCAGACCTTTTTTCAGTGGTGGGGTGTGGGGTATTTGGGATTGCTGGTATGCTTCTGCTTACCAAGGAACTACTTTTGAAAATAGTGTCTGGATGTGTCAAAAAAAGGAAAGCAAACGCGGATGAATTGGTATTTGTTGAAATTTCTTAATGATTCGTTTACAAAATGTTTTGAGTTAAATAATTTTGTAAACAAGTAGTAATTTTAATTTCAGGCTTTAGCTAAATAAGCACTTCAAAATTAACCAACTTTTTGATTGCTTGCTTATTTCACCCGAAAAGATGCATATAAGTAGAAGTTATTTGAGTAACACAAAACTAATGCTTCTCCTTAAAAGAAGCAGATAAGAGGAAAAAGGAGAAAAAAAATTAGCAATTCCAAACACATTTTGAAATGTACATTGTTGAGAAAAGTTGTCGAACAAAATTAATGTTGCCAATAAAGTCAACTACTAATTTTAGACAACATAATTTGGATACATGAAGTTGAATACTGGTATAGAGAGAATATGGTAAGGGTATATGATTTGTTGTTGTTTTCCATTCGAAACATGATGTTTGGTTGCTGCCTTTCCAGTCAAAATGAGGGTGTTTAGTTGCTGTTTTTTCCAGTTAAAATAGGGTGTTTGGTTGTATTTTTTTCTGTCAAAGCGGGTGCCAGGTATTGGGCTTTTTTTTTGTTATGCTTTATTTCGGTCAAAAACGGGTTTTTTTTTTTGTTGCTTTTTTTTAGTGTCAAAAACGGGATGTTTTTTGGATTGTTTGTTTTTCTCAGTAAAATATGGTTGTTTGGAATTGTTGTTTGCTGGTCCAAAATGGGGGTGTTTGGGTTGTGATTTTGCTGCCAATATATTGTTGATTGGTTGCTTATCAAAGGGGAATGTTTGGTTGTCAAAAAAAAGGTTGCTTGACTGTTATTGAAACGTGGTTATTTAGTTGTTTTTTTGGTTGTCAAAAAGGATTTTTGTTGGATTCGCAAAATAGAGTTGCAGTACTATAGGAAGCATGAAGCTCATAGTAACTGTTAGAAAGTATAATGTCGTCAAGAATCTGTTTGAACTCATTTGACCATTTTCAATTTTAGTTGAATTTCATTATTTCACCCATTCGATCAATCACAAGAAAATGGTCAGAATAACCACCTTTTAGTCTTTGTTTCATATTCATTATGCTTATATCGTTTTCCTCCTGAAACAAGTTATAGGGTTAGCAATTCTCAACGATGCTCATAGATGCAGCAAACCTTACTATTTTTTGAAATTCTGAAAGCAATTTCATCAACTTCATTCTCAGCGAGAATTTCAGGTAAATTATTTTATTATTTTTTTGTAATATAATTTTAGTGATGCATTAAACACATAATTTACCAATATATGAATGAATATACATTGAACAGGGTTTAGTCAATACAAAACTCTATCTAGAAAATAAAGGCTAATTGATACTCATACAATTTCACAATTATAGTATAATTTTAGCATAGAAAAAGAATACTAGAAGTAGAAATAGTTGATAATAATCTACTGATTGGTTTCATAAGCTCGAGCTTTGCAAACCAGTAATGCCAACAATATTACATGCCGGTTGCTTTTATGTTTGTCACCGTATAGTTCCCAACGCTCAAACACGTGGGTCATGACATTATGGTTAGTGTATTGACTTAGTTTATTGTAACATTTCACATTTTCAGGTCATTTAACGACATCAATTGTTCTAATTATTTATTTTTGTAGGCTTTACGCAGTTACTTATAATTTTATCGATAAACTAAAATCGCGAAAAACTAAAAATATCATGTAACTAAACAGGCACAATCAATTAATGGCTATTTCAAGTAAGTGTTTATAAAGTTAAAAAAAATTAGGATGATAATTTATAACTTTATAATTATTTTTACGCTTTTTATTTTTATTGGTTAAGTAAAACGTTTACGTAACGCAATAAAACTACACTTTTGCATGCATGGGAAACAATAAACCCACCTACACTTCAACAAATACCCATTAATACCCACACTACTCAAAAATCTCATAAACCTTTATCTTATTCAGCCCCTAAATGAATTTTGCACATATGTAACACATACACTTGAAATTAAATCCCTAAACCTCCACTAACACTAATAAACTGTCATACTTGTTATCCAATGGATCTAAACCCTAAAGTTAACAACCAAATCTTGTCTCCTACACCTTGTAGTTTCGGCTGAAATTGTGGGGTAAAGAAGCATGCTTAAGCTTACATCTTATCATTCTTACACAAAGAAGAACATGCCATACATTGTCCCATACTTGTTCTTACAAATTCTTACACAAAGCAACCCTAAACTAATATAAAAACCATAAAAACCTTACCTTATGAGCCTTATGAACCGGATACAAGGAACACCACACCAAAACCATTTGATAGAATTGCTTAAATGGTTTTACTTATAGTTTATGCTATAAATAAGACCCATAAAGCAACTAGTATGCACACACTTATCATTTCAAAGAAAAACAAAGCACAAAAACCCTCTCTTGAGCACTATAGCCCACGACTCACTCTCATAACCCATATAAAATCTATAGTTTTGATTTCTAAGCTAGTACAAGTGTTTAAGGGTTATTGTTGATCATATACAAGGTGCCTTGGAAGCTTGGTTTGGAAATTAAAAGGGTTTTGCAAGTGAAAAGGAAATTAGGGTTTCTTGGTAAAAATTAGGGTTTTGTGGAAGTGTTTAGGGTTGTACACTTGGGTTTTGCTTGTGTACTATCATCACCTATCTTCATTAAGTCTTCTAAGAACCCTAATCTTTTCAATACTATAATTTCATGTTTTATACAATTGTGTATAGTTAAATCATCACCTAGGTTTTCTTATTAAAGTTTATAAGATAAAATCATATGTATACATACACGAATTTATTTTGTGTATGGTTAATATGATGTTTTAAATATGTTAATATGCTTAAAACAAGGATTTACAAGCAATGGATAGTCTATATAATTATTTGTCAAGTATTGATTATTTATTTAATTATAAAGTTTAGATAAGTAAATAAATATGTTGGACAAATTTCTAGGACAATATGGACCTATTATGATGGACACAATGTAGAGGACTTAAATTATATACCATGGATGTTAATTTATAAATTAGAAGACTTGTGATAATCTTATAAAGTTTAAAAGTGTATAAAATGAGTTAATTAATCTTTTATATGCTACTGTTCATTCGAACTAATTGACACTTTATTTTATGTTTTATAAAAATAATACATTTCATAAGGATCGTAAGCATAAAAAACTTGAACAAAATCCGATAAAATAACGAAGGAGTTAATGATTTTTTTTTATTTACCCGAGATTATTCGTATAGAAATTGTATTTTTAACTAAGTATTATAAAAACTCTATGTGATTTCGAATAAAGATATTTCTTTTATATTTTTCTGTAAAAATTATATTAGTAATGGATTCTAAAAGGGAAAGAAACGTTGAAAACCAATGGATAATGAACTAGTTATGACTTTTTCATGTTTATATAATAAAATAAACAAAAGTGACTTTATAAAAGTAATTTTATAAAAACTAATTTTTTTTACAGAAACATACAGTGGACATGGACCATGTTAGATGATATAAAATTTAATTATGAAGCCATGGACATAAGAATCACTAGAAACCGAATTAAAACGAATAAGATACAATAAATATACGATTTCAACAATTAAAATTTATAAAAAGTATTTTTATAAATCTACACTTACTGTTACTGTTCATAACAGTAAATATGAATATAATAAATGTAATATTTGATTAGATTTTTCAAATACGAATCCATACATGTAAAGTACGATGAAAACGGGATTAAAACGAATAAGTTACGACGTTTTTAAGTTATAACGATTAATTATATAAAAGTAGTTTTATATAATTTATAAAATATTATAAAGTTACTGTTCATCAGTGATTATAATATTCAAATATGATAAATTTGACTAGAAACATTCAAAAACGAAGCCACTTATATAAATAACATATTTAAAACGGAGAGAAATGAACGTTTTTCTTTAAGTGATATTTATAAGAAAAACGTTTTTTAAATAATTTAAATTTCTCAAATAATTAAAGCATTTTATATAATGGGATATTAAATAAAGAACATCAAGTATTTTTTGGCAAATAAACAAATTGTTGGACAAGTAAATAAACCATTTTTACGAATACTGAAACGAATACTAATACTTGAACACCTAATTTTACAAAGTACAAATTAAATGTTTTAAATTTAATAAAATTAAACAAACACTATTTAGGGTGGTGATGTAACTATATAGAATTATAGTGGTATTAGTTTAGGAGAGGGTCGAAATGGTGAGCATGTGGTGAGGGGAGGGCGAGGGGGGGAGGAGGGGATGCGGGGGAGGGGAGCCTATATGTTGGGTAATTAGGTTGGGCACGTACACTAACCAAGATTTTCGCTTGTCGATTCATCACTTGATTTATTTCATTCACTTCATTAACCAGAGGTGAGTTCAATGTGCCCCATGTTATAATAATATCAATGATTTATAACTTTTTTGGGGTGAGAAGAACATGCATTGTCTTATGAGTGACGCAAGTACAACATTTTACATGATACATGTTTGCCTAAGTAGCATAACTCTCTAAGGTAAGGCCCATTATCATGAACTGTTCAATTACTTTGTGTTGAGCGCGAATGTTATAAATATATCATTTAGGATGACAAAACCCCCCCGTACCGGGGCGAGTGAGTAGATTGGAATTAGAGTCAAGTTTATAGAGAACCAGGTCAAATGTTTTATTGGACTTAACCGTTTTCCAAACAATGTGCATCATAAAAAAAGGGATTATTTAATTAGACCAATCATTCATACATTACTTGTTGCATTAGTTGGGTATACTAGATGCTGCACGGTTCTCAGTACGTGTTTAAATATTAAGTAGAATTATTATTGTGTCTTTATATATTGTCGAAAATTAAACTCTCTCTCGCTTATGAGTGGTACATATACAGACATGCCATTGGATTCGGCATCAATCCGAGGTTACAGTATAAGTCTCTAATCACGCATGGAGAACACACTACTTGGGCTGTGGACTTCTTCAAACTCCAGGAGCCCGACTCACCGAAGGCTGCACCGGCATCACCGGACTACGTGCCTTGGGCCCAGAGACAAGAGCAGGCACCCCCCACCCTACTCCGCCAGATTAGTGTGTCGGCCCAGAGTAACCCCCCCCCCCCCCCCCCGAGTATTTGGCCCCATCTGTATGAGAGGATCCCATTGAGGCTTCGCCATATGATTGTTGCTGAATCACACTATACAATTATCTTCGGGCTACGTTGCTGACTCGGATCCCGAGGAGGACTCTACGGATGGTCCAGTAGACTATCCAGCTGATGGAGGTGACGGCGACGATGATGACTCCTTTGATGATGACGAGGCGGAGGAGGAGGCTTCAGAGGAGGAGGAAGATGAGCATCTAGCTCTGGCCGACTCTGTCGTTGCACCCATTGTTGACCATGTCCCCTCTGCTGAGGAGACATAGCCGTTTGTGACCGATGAGTCTACGGCTACACCACCATCACCATCGGCATATCGTACCACTGCTTAAGATATCTCTATCCGACCACCAGGCAACCTATGCCTTTTCCACAGAGGAGCGGTCGAAGAGACTTTCTTGCCTTAAATGCCACCGATCCACGACCATCACCACTCACTCTCACTATCACCCACCCTCGTGCCGAGGAACGTTTGGGAATTAAAGATTTGAAAACACAAGAACCAATGAAAATGAAACAAGAGGGACTAGTTTGACATATGGAATTCTACAAAAGATGGAGGATTCTACAAGATATGCTTAAGAAGGAAACACGATCAAGATTAATGTTGAAGATAAAGACTAGTCAAACATTAATGTTGATTTATTAGTTTCCTAATTCAAACAGAAGACTAAAGTTAATGCTGATTAGTCAAACAGAAGACTGAAGTTAATGCTAATTGACTGAAGTTAATGTTGACTAGTCAAACAGAAGACTGAAGTTAATGCTAATTGACAAGTTTCCTAATTCAAATAGATTTCCTTTGTAAGTCTTATGGACTCTATTATATAAAGAGATCCATAGACATAGTTTTAGGAGTGCACAGAAAAATGTAGTCGACTAGTAAAGGTGTTCTTTATATTCCGCTGCATGTTTATGATGTTATTTGTAAAACGATCCTAGATGGCTTTAATGATTCTTAACAATTGGTATCAGAGCCAGTGGGCTCTCGATCTAGGATGTTACAAGGTTGTTTTGAAGTCGTGTTCATGATGGAAAGAAGGTTCGTGGTCCTGTTATATGTTATGATCGATTTTGGTGATTTTGGGTTTTTGCGACACTTTTAAATCCTAATATGGTCAAAAAATTTGGCCGTGCATTGGTTTAACAAACAGAGCAGCGGAGGGTTTGCACGGGGTGGAGGGTGGCGAGGTGGAGGATTTACTAGCAGGATTTGAATGTTCAGGTTTAATTGATATATAACAGCAGGGGTCATAAAAACCCTAATCTTATAATGATAATTGTTTTTATTGAAGTAGGGTTTTACAATGTGGGGGGGGCAGGAGGGGGGGGGGGGGGTGGGGGGGTCGGAGGGCGGATGTTGTGAAGTATAAGCTGCATACTAAGATAAGCTATAAATTATTCGTGTAACAAGCAGATAAACAAGTAACCTGCCTATTATTATATAAGAAAAAACTGTTGGCTTACAAGGATATGTACTTGCTTTCATAGAAGATAATACAGGGCCAAGGAAATTTTAGTGTGCCCAACAAAATTTTTGTGCTGCACCTTAACAGATAGTGAAACTACTGCCACGTAAGTGTGTGGCGCCCTTGTTTAGTAACTGCGAAGCCTTATTTTGAAGAAATTTTTAGTACTGCTAACTTTTATGTTAGTACTTGCTTGCCATGGGAAGTTTTAGTATCTTACCAGATTTGTTCGTAAATGCAGCAGCTTGAGTATTTTTGGTTAGTACTGTTCGTGGGTCGTTAGTACTGCCAAGGCATTTAAGTTAATACTGCTTGGGATTCAAAGATGTTAGTGGCAAGGCCAGCTTGTTGGTATCTGATATCGGGGTGAACAACATAATTTTGGATCTCTTCGGATGACATAAACACAGGAAATATAGATTTTATTAGATTTGGTTTACAAGTGCTTAAACAGTTTTAAAGTGCTCCATATTTATGGCCATAATTGGTTACCATAGAGGATTATATATCACCTATTTTGAAGTTGAAGAGGAATTATATTAGGTTTTGTGTTTTATCATACCTTATAGGCAGGGAGGTAACTTGTTTGTGTTTTTCATCAATGTATGTAAGATACTTGCCAAATCTAGCAAAGGATGTGATCTACAAACTATGGGTGCTCAATGCTCACATATGCCCTATCACATTTAAGGAGTTACTTTGTTGTGCTCCGTGTCTCATATAGAGAGGATTTTGCAAAGAGGTTGCTGATCTACTTTATATTTTGGTCTTAGGTAAAGTATTGACGTCATGAGGATATTACAGAATTAAAATACACAATTTAGGTTGTTCTACTTCAGCATCAAGTTCGTAATACTTAGTTTTCTTCATCAGTAATCATTACATAGAGCCTACATTCAAGAAATGGTTAACATATGGGTTTTAGGGGAAACTTAATGTTAAAATGTTTAACCATTTATATGCTACATCGAGGTGAAGGTTTTTACTATTGCTAGTCATTATTACTACTGCTAGTTTGAGTTTCTACTGCTCAAGTTCATTTTTTTAAGGTGCGTAATGGAGGGCAATTTGGGTCATTAGAATACTTGGATTGAAAGTGTAATATTGGTTTGTGGTTGTAAAGATCAAAGTTTCATACTTTGGTCCCCTAATTAGTGTTGACAAAAAAGGGAAGAAGATTTGATGATTTGCAATTTGTAGATTCTTGGTAGCTTAAGGGGAAGTTTTCATTCATATATTAACTTCAGGGGAAGTTCATTCTTATTTGGTTTTGTCATTATCAACTAGGGGAAGATTGTTAGGAATTATATTTGAGTTGATAAGACAAAACAAGAATGAAACAAGATGGAAACAAGAAGGACCAAAGTTGTTATTATGGGATTATACAAGATGTAGGAGATAATGAAGATTTGGTCAAAAAGAAGATAAAGATGAATATTAATGAGAAGATAAAGATGAATAATTAATTGATTCTCTCATTAATATCTTTTATTAGTTTCCATGTAAGCCTTGACTCCATATGCTATAAAAGGAGGTCCGGCATATTGTTTTATGCATCCAGAAAAAGTGTGTGTGTGTGTGTGTGTGCATAGAAAAGATGTAGACGTCTAGTAGTTTTTGGTGTAGCCTCAAGGTCGAATTGACCCTGTTACTAGTTAGAGTAACTGTTCTATTCTGATCAAATAGAATTTGAGGCGTGGTGAATGTATGAATGATAAAACCTTGTTTAATAACATCATTGTTCTTTATATTCCGCTGCATGTTTATGATGTTATTTGTAAAACGATCCTAGATGGCTTTAACAATTCTTAACAATAATCTTCCCCTATTTGTTGATGACAAAACAAACAATGTTCTTGCACAAACTTCTTCATAAAGCCTGATGAAATCAAAGCTTCCCCTGAAGTTGAGATCATGGATCTCCCTAAATGTAAAACAAAACTAAAACATCCCCCTTAATTCGATTTCCCCCTTTGTAACCCTTGCCGCTTGCCACCACACAATAATAAGCTGCAAAAAAATCTCTTGTAATCATCTTCCCCCGTTTTGTCATAATCCAATAGGGTCTGTGAAGATATGCAACTTATGAACCTTTATCAACAACAAAACCATATATCACACTACCAATCCAGCCTTCCAATGACTCAAATTACCTTCCATGACGCATAATAAAAAAAATGAATTTAAGCAGTAGAAACTTAAACTAGCAGTAGTAATAATGACTTAGCAGTAGTAAATGAAAACCTTCCTCTCAAGTGGTGCATGAACATATCCTGATGGTTAAACATTTTGTCAATTAAGCTTCCTTTAAAACCAATATGTTAACCATCTCTTGAATCTTTAAATTCTGTAGGCTTTTTTTAATGATTACTGATGAAGTACACTTGATATACCAAACTTGAAACTGAAATAAAATCCCCTAAATTTGTTACTTAAGCTTGCACTGTTGTAGATTGAAAAACGGTGTAGAGAATTTGTACTGATCAAATCTCTAAAAACACATCACCTCTTGAATTTATCCACATCGACATCTTCGTGTGACACTGAGCACTACAACGTAACTCCTTTAAGTGATAGTTTACCAGGTCCTCAACCAACCACCCTTTGACCGCTGGAAACTAGATAAACCAAGTCCCAAACATAATTCGTATTCGTTCAAGCAAGTTATCATTGAAATCATGCAACCACCCAACCCCGATTTCAAAATAAAATAAGTAGACTCCTTCATGAAACCTATTTCAATCTTAAATAAGTGATACCAAATAAACTCCGTAACAAATTCTTGTAATTAATCCTAAAACTAGCCATTTAACCAAACATTCTTTTCTATCCAAGATTCAAACCATGTGTGTCATCCAACTTCGAACAAAACTAACAGTAGTATCTTTTAAGCACGAGCAGTAGTAACTACTAGTAACAAACCTAGCAGAAGTAACTAACATGTTGTGTCCGAGAAATTCTTATCCAGCTAAGAACAAAAACTGTGTGTCATCCAATATCTTTAGTTGCAGCAACTCTCTTCCACGATCCACTTGTGTCTTCAGAAAACAAAACCATTAAGAACTGGACCTTGCAACTTTCAACACCATCTTCAACTTTTCTACAAAACCTTGTAGATCCTAGATCAAGAGCCACTAGGCTCTGATACCAATTGTGGAAACCTGATGATCGTTGTAAGCTCACGTTGTTTAGACCTTTAATCTAGGATAAATTAATAACAAAGGCGGAATATTCAATACATAGAATCATTGTTATTAACACAAGGTTTTTCTTCATATTATTCACTATATGCCCCAATTCTAGATGATCAATTCTAGAACGGTTACTCTAACTAGTAACAGGATCAATGAAATATTGATCTTGGGGCTACAACACTTATTCTGGGCGTTTACATCTTTTCTGTGCACACACATACACACTTTTTCTGGATGCATAAAACAATATGCCTGGACCTCCTTTTATAGCATAAGGAGTCAAGGCTTACATGGAAACTAATAAAAGATATTAATGAGAGAATCAATTAATTATTCATCTTTATCTTCTCATTAATATTCATCTTTATCTTCTTTTTGACCAAATCTTCATTATCTCTTACATCTTGTAGAACCCCATAATAACAACTTTGGTCCTTCTTGTTTCTATCTTGTTTCATTCTTGTTTTGTCTTATCAACTCAAATATAATTCCTAACAGAATGCCTTGCTAGGATCTTAGCTAGCACTGGCATTTTCCAATCAACAAACCACTTTTCCTATAGTACCTCACCCATATGGTAGCCCTAACTATGTGCGTGCACCCCTAGGCTTCAGAGCTACCATGGGTAGATTGAGAGCCTCATCACCATCCACTCATCATCCACTACATCCATCACCACCATTACCACCTCCACCATCATTACTACATTTACCACCACATGTACCTACATCATTACCATTACCATCATCACCACTACCACCACTACCAGCCTTACTGTTCGTACCACCACCAGTCGACCGTAGAGAGGACACTCCCGGGGACGAGTCACCACCTCGTAAGAGGTTATGTTTGACTGCTCTCACATCGAGGTATGAGGTGGGGGAGAGTTCGACTGCTGCTCCTAGACCTACTGGAGGTCATGGGATAGACTATGGGTTTATCGGCACTCTGGATGCCAAAACCAGAAGTCAGAGAGCCGAGAAGGTCGGCTATGGGATTAGAGATGTTTGGGTAGACCTGATAGGAGGGCAGTTGATGAGGTAGCACCGATGAACACCTCGAGAGGGTAAAAATGCAGATGGACTGAGATTGCTGCGGTTCAGGGAGTAGGAAACACACAGGATGTTTATGCTTGTGATAGAGATACTCAGGATATATAGACTTAGTTGTTACCAGAGAGACGATATGGGAATGGTAAGGATCGACAGTTTACAACTATGAGCCTTGCCCTACTAATGATCAGGAGGCCGGATCCCCGATAGGCCTTGGGCACATGTCTGTTTGGTTGAGTTCGGCAGTTCATTTGAAACGCAAGCATATATACTCATACACAGAGCAGGACTTTCTTATCGCCGTGCACATGAGTCATTGATGACGACATTGATTACCAATTCATCACTGCAAAGGGACAAGTATATTAGCAGCATTGGGACAGATTCAGGCACTTCAGGCTAGAGGTTAGACTCATGCAGATGATCGCGAGGGTGCTGATAGTTCTACCTAGGTTTACACTTCTCATATTGTATTCATAGCTATCATTATGTTAGTCGACTAAGTATTATGGGTTTTATGCCCAGCTAGCACGACAGTAGGACTTGTATATTCATTTCTTGTATCAAAGAATCATGTATGTTTTCCAGTTATATATGAATGTTTAATAATTCATGTCCGCGTCTCAATTCTGTTTATGTGTTTGTGATCCCAATCATGTTATTATAATCACTGTGGTGTGTATCTTGTTATATATAATGCGTTGTTATTATGTATGCAATCTCACTTCTGTTATGTGTTAGTGATCCCAATTCATGATATATAATGACTGTGTGATGTGAATCTTGAAATATATGTTAGTAACGCCATGTCATGTTGTGATGTTTATGAAAACTCACGTATTTTATATTGTTGTGATATAGAACAATATGCCACCAAGGAGATCCTCTGCTACTGCAAGGACTGCTGCTATTGCGGCTGCTACCCCTATGACAGCTGCTGCTGTTAAACAGCTAATCGAAGCAAGAGTGTCTGCGGCACTTGCTAATCATGAAACTCTTCGAAATAGCACTAATGGTCAGGGTGACGGAAGCCACAATTATGACACTGGAATAAGAGGAACTGTACGCACTCCGCGTGAGTGTACATACAAGGATTTTCTAAATTGCAACCCCTTTCTTTTAAGGGTACTGAAGGAGTGGTTGTGTTGTCACAATGGTTCGAGAAGATAGAATCAGTGTTCCATATCAGCAACTGTGCTATGGAGAACCAAGTTAAGTTTGCTACTTGCACTTTCCTTGGAAATGCTCTAACACGGTGGAACTCCCACATGAAGACTGTAGCTCAAGATGTTGCTTATGCTATGGACTGGAAGGCACTAAAGAAGATGATGACAGTCAAGTACTGCCTAAGGTGTGAAATCAAGAAGTTGGAAATTGAGCTTTGGAACCTAAAAGTAAAGGGTACTGATGTCGCGAGTTACACTCTGTGTTTTCAAGAGCTTGCACTAATGTATGGAAGGATGTTCAATGAGGAATCAAATGAAGTTGAGAAATATGTTGGTGGACTTCCTGATATGATTCAGGGAAATGTAATGTCATATCAACCCAAGATGATGGAGAAAGCAATTGAGTTTGCTAACGATCAGATGGATCAAAAAGTCCTCACTATTGCTGAAAGACAAGCTGAGCAAAAGAGGAAGTTAGAGTTTAATGCTGGAAACAATCAGGGGCACCAACAACAAAACAAGAGGCAGAACACTAGGAGGGCTTACACTGCTAGGCCTGGTGAAAAGAGGGAGTACACAGGAGCATTGCCCTTTTGTACAAAATGCAACTATCACTATAAAGGGCCATGTGCTCCCATGTGTAATAAGTTCAAGAAGATCAGTCATCTGGCTGGTGACTGTAGGAGTTCTGGTCCCAATGGTAATAATAACAATCGTGGGAACTCCGGAACAACTCAGAATGCTGGCACTTGCTATGAGTGTGGTGTTCAGGGGCATTTCAAGAAAGACTGCTCGAAGTTGAAGAATAAAAACCATGGTAATCAAGGTGGGAATGACAATGCCCCAGCGAAAGTGTACGTGGTGGGCAATGCGGGGACAAATCCAGACTCCAACGTCGTTACGGGTACGTTCCTTCTAAACAACTGCTATGCTTCTATCCTATTTGATACTGGTGCCGATAGGAGTTTTGTATCTACTACATTTAGTTCCCTAATTGATATCACACCAACTACATTAGACCATTATTATGATGTTGAACTAGCCGACGGGAAAATAATTGGGATAAACACTATCATTCGAGGTTGTACATTAAACTTCTTAGATCATCCCTTCAACATTAACTTAATGCCCGTGGAACTTGGAAATTTTGACGTCATAGTTGGTATGGATTGGTTGGCAAAGTACAATGCTGTCATTGATTGTGCCGAGAAGATCGTTCGTATTCCCTGGGGAAATGAAACCTTGATCATTCATGGTGACGAAAGTAATCAGGGAAACGAGACTCGTTTAAACATCATTTCGTGCACCAAAACTCATAAATATTTGTTAAAAGGACATCACGTCTTTTTGGCACATGTTATTACAAAGGAGATTGAAGACAAGTCGGGGGAGAAGCGACTTGAGGACGTACCAATCGTTCGAGATTTTCCTGAGGTATTTCCTGAAGATTTGTTGGGTCTTCCACCGACTCGACAAGTGGAATTCCAGATCGATTTGGTACCTGGTGCTGCACCTGTAGCACGAGCACCTTATCGATTGGCTCCTTCCGAAATGAAAGAATTGTCGGAGCAACTGCAAGAACTATCCGACAAGGGCTTTATAAGACCCAGTTCCTCACCTTGGGGAGCTCCAGTCTTGTTTGTCAAAAAGAAGGACGGTTCATTCCGGATGTGTATCGACTATCGGGAATTGAATAAACTGACGATGAAGAATCGTTATCCTCTCCTAAGGATTGATGATTTATTTGATCAACTACAAGGATCCAGTGTTTATTCGAAGATAGACTTGCGGTCGGGTTATCATCAGCTTAGAGTACGAGAAGAGGATATTCCGAAGACGGCATTTAGGACTCGGTATGGTCATTAAACGAGTTCCCAAGTGAATCACCATTTGAGGTTTGACAAATGCACCTGACGTTATTTATGACCGTCATCGAACCGAGTGTGGCAAACAAAGACTTGGACATAAAGTTTGTAATTGTGCTGTACGATGATATACTTATTTATTCAAAGGACAAGAAGGAACATGAAGAACATCTAAGGCAAATTCTAAACGCATAAGAAGAGGATTATAATAGCTACGTTTTCAACATGTAATTTTTGGATACCTAAGGTACAATTTCTCGGATCACGTGAATTGCCTGTCAAGGCAATACACGTGGGATCCTGCTAGATCGACGAATCAATTAAAGATTGGACTCTCCTCAAACGCGCAATGTAGATCGTCAATTTTTAGGTCTTGCTGGATACTACCGAAGATTCATTGAAGGGTTTTCAAAAAGGCTAGGATAGTCTAGAACCAAACTTACTCAGAAGAAAGTCGCCTTTGAATGGGGTGACAAGCAGGAAGCAGCTTTTCAGACATTGAAGAATAAGTTATGTAGCGCACCTATCTTAGCTCTCCCTCAAGGAGCTGAGAACTTCATTGTTTATTGTGATGCGTCACATAAAGGATTGGGTGCGGTGTTGATGCAAAACGAGAAGGTGATTGCTTACGCATCACGACAGTTGAAGATTCATGAGAAGAATTATACTACTCATGATTTGGAACTTGGTGCAGTGGTGTTTGCTCTGAAGATTTGGAGGCACTACCTGTATGGAACCAAGTGTACGGTGTTCACAGATCATAAGAGTCTACAACACATACTAGACCAAAAGGAGTTGAATATGAGGCAACGTCGTTGGTTAGAGTTGCTTAGTGACTACGATTGTGAGATTCGTTATCACCCGGGGAAGGCAAATGTCGTTGCTGATGCTTTGAGCAGGAAAGAGCGAATTAAACCATTAAGAGTCTGAGCTTTAGTTATGACTATTAGTTTGGATCTTCCCAAACAAAGATGTAGGAGGTATGATCAAGAAGGATCTACTAAAGGAGAAGTTGGAACCATGTGCCGATGGAACCCTATGCTTAAACGGCAGGAGTTGGTTGCCATGTTATGGTGACTTGAGGATTGTGATCATGCATGAGTCCCACAAAATTAAATACTCCATCCATCCATGTTTTGACAAGATGTACCAAGACATGAAGAAGTTATATTGGTGGCCCAATATGAAAGCTGACATCGCCACCTATGTTAGCAAATGTTTGGACATTCTCTCAAGGGCCAAGCCCGAACATCAAAGTGCCATCGGGTTGTTGGTACAACCCAGATACCCTAATGAAGATGGGATAACATCACATGGATTTGTCAAAAGCTTCCTAAGTCATTCGCAAGGCTAAGACACCATTTGGTGGAGTGTTTGTGACCGACTTACGAAGTCATGCAATCTTTGTACCAGATAGAGGAACCTCAACGCCTATGGAAGAAGTTTGCAGGGATACCTAAAGGAGGTAGTCACAAGCATCGGAACCTGTCTCGATCATGTGATCGTGACCCTAGATACGCTTCAAATTTCTGGAGGTACTTTTAGAAGGCTTCAGGTACTAAATTTGGATATGAGTAATTACTAGCTACGCATCCACAAACTGATGGACAAGTGAGAGAACTATCAAAACTCTCGAGGATATGCTACGTGCTTGTGTGATCGACTTTGGGAATGGTTGGGTTAAACACTTGCCACTTGTTGAGTTTTCTTACAAGAATAGTTATCACCCTAGCATCAAGGCTGCACTGTTTGAAGCACTTTATGGTCGAAAGTGTCATTCACCTGTTTGTTGGGCTGAGGTTGGACAAGTTCAACTCACCGGTCCAGAAATAGTCCAAGAGACAACTGAGAAGGTCATTCAGATCAAGCAAAGAATGCAAGCCACTCGTGATCGACAAAAGAGTTACACCTATTTAAAGCGTAAGCCGATCGAGTTTCAAGTTGGAGATAGAGTTATGCTCAAAGTTTCACCTTGGAAAAGGGTCGTTGATAAGTGCTTAATTACACATATCTTTTACCTCTAAAAAACGAGCTTAAATGACCAAAAACAGACAAAAACTGCCAAATATATGTTTGTTTTGCATTTGTATTGTGCAGAAAGTGGATATCATCAAAAAGACAGAAAACCAAGCCAAAATGACAAAACTGAACATGGAATAGAAAAGACTGTGCAAAATCAAGGCCAAAGTCCAAAAATGCCAAAGTCAGAGTCAATACTGAAGAATCAGCAGTCAAACCGGAGCCGGAACTGAAGAATACTATTGGAGCAATCTAACCCATCTATGGCCGGAAGCCCCAACAGTATAATTATGAAGATGTGAAGACCAATGGGGGGCCCTCAATCAATATCAAACAGCATTAGTTGTGGAGCAAAGGACAAAGACTTGTGAAAACTTGAAGCCCAATCCTAGCCCAGTTTCAGCCAATCTCAGCCATTGTACACACAAAACCCACTTCATAACCTTATTGGGCTGAAACAAGCCTAATAACCCCACCTAAACCTTATTGGCCCAATCCCATAACTCCAATTGGGTCCCAATACAAGCCCAAGCCAACTCATCAAAAGCCCTACTAATCCTTTTTATAAAACAATAAGGACCAAAAAATGTAAATTTTAAAACTTGGTTTTATAATTAAAAATGAAAAAATAAAAGAAAAGGGGGCCCAAAAATGCAGTTAAATTTGTTTTATAAGAAAATAGAAAAATACAAACACAAGGGCCATTTTTGCAAATACAAAACCTTCTTTATTCCCTTTAGTAAAAACAGCAGGGACCATGATTTGGCCATTTTACAAACCTTTTTAAAATTCTTTTATTATAAAAACGCAGCTAATTCTGTCACTCATTCTTAACGCTAGCTATAACTAAATTTCGGGCCAAAAGAATGAAAAAGAGAGAAAGAGATGGGGGACCATTATTGCCATCTTCCCATCTTTATGTTTAAAAACCTGCAACCAACTTGGTACGCCGCAAACCCCGTACCCGCCAAAAAAACGAAAACAATCGCAAGCCCTTATCCCATGGGTTTATGGCCAAAACCAACCTCCCAATAACCATAAACTCGGTCTTGTGGCCCAGCTCACCCTCGACCAATTACCACATCCCCTATTGCCTATAGACCTCCCCCTGGCAAAATCACTCAACCCGAAGCACCCCATCCATGGCTGAGAATGATGCAAGGCAAATGGAGGGCTAGGATTACCTTGGATACATTGCACACTCACAACCAGCTTATCCCAAGACCTAGAGAAGCCTTTGGACTTGTATAAAAGGAAAGAGAACAAGCCAAGAAAAAACCATCCCGTTTTTACTTTTTTTAGTGTAAAATTTCATTAAGTTTGTTTTAAGATTATTATCTTCAGTTTATTTAAAGCTTTTGTTGTACTACTCTCAGTTTTAATAAAAGTTAAAAGTGTTTGTGAGATTGCTATTGCCAAAATTTGAAATATAATTTAAGTTGTTTAAATCTGTTTAAATTGTTTAAAAATGTGTTAAAAGTTATTAAATTTCACTTATAATCAATTATCTGTGCCCTCTTTTACCAAAAATCAGTTAAAAAGCCTTTTTATATAAATAAGGGAGTGTTTGGGTTAGTCTCAAAATGGGTCACCAGGGGTCTATTATGGGTCACAAACACTCAGCCAACTTTGGCTGAGTGTGTAGGGTTTATTAAGCAACTTAACTCATCATTTTTAGTTTTGAAATAAGTTTTTAAGTACCTTTGTGTATTCTGTCAAATTTAGAATAAGCCAAATTGATCTCAAGTGCTCAAGCTGTGTAGACAGCTTAAGCACACTTTGTTGTGCTTATTTGAGTATTTCTAGCCATTTACCCCACCACTTGTTCTGTCCCTTTGGTTTGACCAAGTATGAGTCAAAGTGTATGTATGCATGATTCTTTGAAAACCCCCATTTTTCAAGCCAACATCCGCAGTTTTAAAATCCTCATTTATAAACCAATTTTTGAAAATAAGCTCATAGGGTAAATGAAATGGTAAAATATTTTTTAATGGGATAAGCAAATGGACCGATATCTTAAGATGCTTAACAAATTCAACAACTTGATAAAGTTGATCAAGTTGGTCAACGTTTTTTTTAGTGATGATCGTTTTCATACTCGTACTATATAGGTAACAAGCAAAATAACCCGCGCGTTGCGGCGGAGCTAATTTTTTCTCGAATAAATTTTTTTTTTACCTTTCGGGGGGGTTTTTTTTGCCGATGCGTTTTGACGGGGCTAATTTTTAATATTTTCTTTTTTTGTATGATTCGGGGAAAATTTTTTTGCGTTGGGACGGGCTAATTTTTTCCCGAATATTTTCTTTTTTTGGGACGGTTTTGTAAATTTTTTTACGGGAATTTTTGTGTAAGAAAATCATAAATAGTTAAAAGGTGAGGGTCCGTTTTGTATTTTTTTTACTTTGGGCCAGATTTTAGGCTATTTTTGGCTAATTTTTTCCCGGATATTTCCTTTTTTTGTACGATTCGGGAATTTTTTTTTTGCGTTGGGACGGGTTAATTTTTTCCCGAATATTTTCTTTTTTGGGACGGTTCGATATCTTTTTTTTGGGCCGATGAATGTAAAAAAGTTGTGAACAATAAAAACTTGACGTGTTTTTTTGTTAATTTTTTTACGGGATTTTTTGTGTAAGAAAATCGTAAATAGTTAAAAGTTGAGGGACCGTTTTGTATTTTTTTTTACTTTGGGCCAGATTTCAGGCTAATTTTGGGCTAGTTTTTTTTTACTTTGGGCCAGATTTTATGCGAATTTTAGGCTAGTTTGTCGACAAATGTGTATATTTTTAGTAATAATTTTTTTATATGGCTTATGTGTTGGGCCTCATGTTTAAAGTGTTGTTTTTTTTTTTTGCTATATGGGTTTTTTTTTAATATAATGGGTTGTACGTTTGTGACCATATCGATTATTTTAAAGTTATTAGGTATCGAAGATGTTTCCGCGGGTATTTTTTTATCTGAATAAATCGGAACTTTTGTAATATTTTTTTCCCTCTTACTTTGTGCATACAATTTAAAAAAAAAAAAAACAAAATAATAATAAAAAAAAAAAACTAAAATCGGGCTGGCCCAAAATAAGAGTCCGTTACTGTAGCAGGTGGCCCTAACGACAGTGGATTTGACGCCTAATGTGTATATTAGTAATATGGTTTTGACTAGGGGTGTTTATCGGTTCGGTTCGATTTTGAGGAATTAATTTCGGTTAATGATTACATACTCGGTTCGGTTAAGCTCGATTTCGATTTTCGATTCATGTGAGTATTACCATATTTGTGAACACCTTAGTTTTGACATATCTAAAACTAATTTTATGACCATATTGAAAAATACATACTAATTTTTCATTACATCCCAAACTTATCTTTTATGTAAAAACATGCATAAATCGAAATATATTCGATTTAAAAAGAACTAGTTGTGGTCCAAAATCAATGCAACATGGGCTGATATTACAAGCTGTTGATATTTGGGCCGGTACACAATTTAATTTCTGGATAAAAAGTGCTAAACAAATATGTTTTGACTAGACGTGAGCAAATAAACCGGTTCTTGAACCGGTTCTTCAAACCGAACCAAAAACCAGACCTGTCAACCCCGGTTTTGACTTGAACCGGTTCTGGTTTTTGGCCAAACCGGATGTTTGGAACCGGTTTAGGGTTTTTCTCAAACCGGTTTCGTCAGGTTAACCGGTTTGCGCATTTTGACCCATTAAAAATAGGTCACTTTACATTTTTTTGGTTCTGTTAATAGTATCGCAGGAATGGATGTTACATGAGAGAATCTGTGAAACACATATAACCTGAAATCGCAAGAAATGAAAAACAGAAAATGACGTGTACATTGTTCGAACACTTCTCTAATATCTACGAGTGTACAGTGGCGGTTTGAGTATATACGACTAGAGTAACGCAAAACATAAAAACATAACGATACCTATAGAATGCCAAACACGTACTATATCCTGAAGTGTTTATTTTTAAGCACGCGTAGAGAAAACAAGGAGTCTTGTTTAACAACTGAGTCGCACATTCTGTAACATTTCGCATTTTCAGGTCATTTACGACTTCATTTATTCCATTATTTATTTTTAGGCTTTTACGCGTTCGCTTTTAATTTCTACCGTTAAGCTAAATCGCGTAAACTAAAAATGATCATTTAACGTAAACGGGCATCAAACAATTTAATGTTTACGTCAAGTAAGTGTTATAAAGTTATTATGATGATAATTTATAACTTTATGTTATTTTTATTTTTGTTGGTTACGTAAAACGTTTACGTAACGCAATAAAACTAGACTTTTGCATGCATGACAAACCATAAACCCACATACACTTCAACAAATATCCACTAATACCCACAATACTCAAAAATCTCATAAATCTTTGTCTATTTCAGCCACTAACCGAAATTTATACATATACAACACATACATATGAAATTAAATCATCTAAATCCCTACTAACATCATTAAACAACTATATATGTTATCCAATGGATCAAAGCTCAAAAGTGACACCACCTTGTCTTCCAAAAGGGTGTTGAGTTCGGCTAGAAATGAGGAAAAGGGGGGCATGCTCAAGCTCACATCATGTCATACTTACACAAATAAGAACACACCATACCTTGTCCCATACTTGTTCTTACACAAAGCAACCCTAAACTAATATTAAAACCATGAAAACCATACCCTAAGCCCTCCCCTAACCGGCCATATGAAGAAGTAACACAAAACCATTTGATTGATTACCAAGAGTGGTATTTCCTTACATGCTTGGCTATATATAGTATTCATAAAGTAAAAGCAAACTCACACTTATCATTTGCAAGCAAACAAAGCATACAAACTCCTTTTTGAGCTCACTCCAACCCACGACATCACTAACACACCCATACACAATCCATAATTTTGATTTCTAAGCTAGTACAAGTGTTCAAGGTTCATTGTTGGTCATATATAAGGTGTCTTGGAAGCTTGGATTGGGTTAAACAAGGGTTTATACAAAGAAGGTTTCCAATTAGGGTTTCTAAGAAAATTATGGTTTTCTAAACCTAATTTTCTAATTAGGGTTTATTGGTTGGGTTTGAGCTTATTCATCATTCATCCTATCTTCATTAAGGTCTTCTAAGAACCCTAATCTTTTCATTTCTGATTTATATGATTCTTATATTGTTAATCATCACCTAGGTTTTCTTATTGAAGTTTATAAAGTGAAATCACATATACACATACACGAATTTACTTTTCTTATGATAAAGATGATGTTTATAATATGTCAATATAATTAAAATGAGAATTTACAAGCAATGGATAGTTTATATAATTATTTGTTAAGTTTTGGTTATTTATTTAATTATAAAGTTTATGGAATTAAATAAATATGTTGGACTTATTCTTTGGACAATATGGACATATTATGATATAGAGGACTTAATATATACATAAGATGTGTATTGTATAAATTAGAGGACTTGTGATAATTTATATAAGTTATTAATACCTAAAACAAGTTATTTAAAAGTTAAAAACACATTTCGAATTTACTGTAGCAAACAGTACCTGAGAGAAAATATTTTATAATTTTATAAAATAATACATATTATTAGCTTTCTAAATCAATAAATAACTCACGAAACGGATAAATAACGAAGGAGTTATGATTCAACAAGATTTACATTTATAAAAGTATTTTTATAAAAGAAAGTTATAAAAATAATACAATTCGAATCTGAGTAAAATATTTGATATTTTTTTGTAAAATTAGATTTCATAAGGATTATGAAAAGGTAAGAAACTTGAAAATCCAATAGGTAATGAATTAGCTATGACCTTTTCAAGTTTATGTAATAAAGTGAACAAAAGTAACTTTATAAAAGTAATTTTATAAAAACCTGTTACTGTTCATCACAGTAGGCTGATAAGAAATATTTTTATTGGATAGAGCTTTTAATTACGAAGACGTAGGCGAAAAAATCACTAAAAACCGAATTAAAACGAACGAGATATAATTTTTATACGATTTCAACAATTAATATTTATAAAAAGTATTTTTATAAATTTATACTTATTTTTACTATTCATAACAGTAAAAATAAATATAATAATTGATTAGATTTTTCAAAAACGAAACCATACATATAAAAACGTATTAAACGGAGCTAAAACGAATAAATTACGACATTTTTAATATTACAACAATTAATTATATAAAAGTAGTTTATATAATTTATTAAATTGATTAAATGTTACTGTTCATCACTAACTTAATATTTACAAATATGATATTTTAATATATCATTCAAATACGAAAACACAGATGTAAAGAATATGCAAAACGGATTTGAAACGAGAAAGATATGACGTTTTTACTAAAAGAAATATTTATAAATGTTTTTAACTTTATAAATATTATATTCTCAAATAATTAAATTATTTACACAATAAAATTTTATAAATAATACATCAAGTGTTTTTTACGAATAACAAATTGTTGGACGAATATATTATCTTTACGATTTCAACTATATGAACATTTATTTTACCAATGCAAATCAAATTGTTTAATTTTATAAATTAAACAAACACTTTTAGGTGGTGATGTAACTATATAGAATTATATATGGCATTAGTTATTCAAAGTACATAGTATTCATACGACATATGTTTAATTAGGTTTCATTCGGACTTCGCTTGTCGACTCACTCACTTGATTTATTTCATTCACTTTAGTTGCTAAGGTGAGTTCATAGCCCCATGTTTTACTATATCAATGATTTACAACTTGTGGGGTGAGAAACATGCATTGTTTTACGATTGGACGCAAGTGTACATTTTACATGATTACGTGTTTGCCTAAGTAGCGACAACCCTTTGAGCCCATTATCATGAACTGTCAATTACTTTGTGTGAGCGCGAATGTTATAAATAGATCTATTTGGGATTGACATCCCCGTTCGGGTGAGTAGCGCTCATTGTGCCGGTTTACCGGACAACGGACGTATACCATGTCGGATTTAGGATGTCGCGGGTTAGAACATCATCACGGACAATGTTGGCAATTTATATTGCAATTCATACATGTCGAGCTTCAGTGTCATGAGCTTAGGGAAACGTAATTACATTTTGTGATGTTTGCATCTGTTGCATTATCACGGGGAAAATCTTGCGGTCCTACATTACATTTTACATAAAACCTTGAATTTCATCCAACTTTACGTTGACGTTTTAAAGCATGTTTCTAGGTCAATGGGCACAGAGTGCTAAGGATTCATTGGGGATACTACTTTTGGGGTGTCATGCATTAAATAGATTTGGAGTATTAATCTTGGGATTTTTTGTTATGATCAAATTTGTTTTTCAGTGTTGAAGGTGATTATACGCTTTTCCGTGAGACGGTGAGTGTTACATAATCACAGTTTTTGATTGGACGACTTAGCGTTGTTGGTTAGACCTATTAACACGAGGCATAAATGGGATGAAACATGCTTACTAGTATATTATTGTAATAAAGTAAGTCCCATAAGGTTCTAGGAATTGCACTGATGACAATTATTGATCGTCAATTACCTTTTGAATACACCATTGCTAGCAAATCAACTGATGTGATGGTGGTATGTCAAAAGGGATCCTAGCCTTTAGAAAAGTAATTGTTTAAAAAGTTTAAACATGGGTAGTTAATTTTCTATAAGGAATATTATCGAAAATACTAAAAATTGAATTTTGCGATTCTATTAATAGTATAATGCAATGATAAACCGTAAACAAGGGTTTGTTTCTTTCTTGAAGAAGTCAAACCGAGACTCCTTTCCTTGTAAGGAACATGGAGACTCATTCCTATCATCTTTCTTGCTCCGAAAAGTTATAATAGAAACGTAGGAATTGTCCTAATGTAATCAAACTCATAGCAAACTTAAATGTTAAGTAGATTGCATGACTTATATTTCATATAGATTTCATCACCCTTATTCGGTGGTGAATACATTGAAACATATACATATAAATAACTAGAGAATATGTTCTTAAAGCTATCAAATGATAACATCTTAATGTAAGATGCTTTATGAGTTTTTGATTAGGAAATACCAATACTACCGCAAAAGTGGTAAAGGCAAACTAGGATAATGTATCTAGTTGTTTGTCTTAATCAAAATTAAGGAGGAAATTGCATGCTCAATTTTCAAGTTAATAAATAGCATTGATGGATAGTCCCCTCATCTACATAGTAGAAAATTTTGAAATCCAAGTACATAGCTACTAATTAAGATTTCAAAGAAAGTTAGAAAATAAATAGATCACTATTTGTTTTTACTGGTTATGTAACACTTATAATGTTGTCAAATCCAGTGGGAGCATCGTGATTTATTTCTGAACAAGAAATTAATGTAATGTTGTCTAATTCAGTGGGAGCTACAAGGTTTATTATCTTGATAGTAACCCAGATTATTTCTCGCTTGTCTTGAGATAATATATAGTTTTTCAACTATACACACTAATGTATTTAAGGATAGTCGTGCACTATTTCTTATTAAACAAAGTGGTTCTATATCTACTTGTAACGCTAATATATGTGACACTATCATATTGTCCATATAAATAAACGAATGTCGTGTTGTTTAACTACATGTATGATGTTATGCCATGCACAAATGGGAGAAATCTTTATTGTGTGCAAGGTACAACAAATGGCAATAACAATATGATTAAAGGTTCTCTTGACCGTAAGGTAGGTTTATGTGCTCTTGGAATGTCCCAAATAATGAAGTAATCTTGTTTAACTTGGAATCACTATTGAAGTCAAGAGTTGATGTTCATAGTTATTTTAGTTAAATATGTTTATGTTTAATGTAAATTAATAAACATGAAGTCCTTTAAATGTTGAAAGACTTATAACATAAAGTAAGTTATATCTTCTGGGGAAAAAGATCCTCTAAAGTTGTAGTCAAACATGATTGGTAAAGTTAAGTTTGTTGTGAGTGAAGATAAACAAGTGGGC